>JAKNSH010069016.1:0-11044 GCA_027790015.1 Cymbopogon flexuosus
TCTTAGTTTTGTAGCTGCAGCTAACGAAGGTACTATAGACATGAAAATGACCAACAGGGAGCATTGATGCACGCCCGTGCTTTACGCATAATCTACGTACGTACGTACGGCCATAGGTAGCTTTCGTGTTACTAGCTGTCTGTAACTGTAAGGCTAGGTTGCTTTAATCGTCTCCCCAATTCGACCACGACCCCTAGTAAATCGGATTGGACCGGACCGGCGGTCCGCCGGTAAAAGACCGAACCGAAGACTACAGCGGTCTGGTTCACTTAAAAGATCGTTCATGCAATTGAACCGGTACGGTTGAACCGGCCGGTTTTTAAGGAACCGGTGAACCGGCCAGTTCTGTGTGAACCGCTCCGGTTTGAACTCACGTACAATATTCTTTGCGGTGTGCGTGCTTGTGGTGCTCCCTGCGGGCTGGCTGGTCGTGTGCCCATGTGCATCTGCGGACAGTGCGGAGTGCTATAGATGGGCCCTATTGGGCTGCTGTTTGCGTTTCGTGAACACATGAACCATGTCCTTGTTAATTTGATTTTGGACTACACACTGACATCCATCTTGGGCCGTATTGGCTCGAACGCTTGACAATGATTGGCTGGACGCCTGGACAGAAGTACATTTGCTTGCTACGTACTGCTGATGTCGACTTTTGATGTAATTTTTATTTCGAATTTTCACAAATTAGACAAAAAGTGTATCTACATAATTATCTCAATCAACTATTGATAATAGTATGCACTCTATTTCAGCATTTCATGTTGTTTTGTACCGGTAAATATTTGAATTACTATCAAAATAATTTTTTCACCAATTCAGTATGTTGCTATGAACCTTATGTTTGTGTGTGTGAAGATGAACCTTATTATGTTATCATGCACAACTAAATTATCTTGTTTCATCTGTCAATTATATTATATATATAATTATATATCATATATATATACACCGGTTCAAACTTTTTGTGGCGGGTTCGATAAATCGGTTTGATTAAATTGAACCGGCGGTTCAATCGGTTTTTAACGGTTGGACCAGGGAACCATTGAACCGATGGCCTTGCCGGTTCGATCTCCGGTCCGGTTCGATTTACTTGGGCCAAAAGTCCAATTCAAACATCGCAATGAAATTAAGGATTTTGCGTGCTCGAGGGAATACACAGATTACATCGAATCAAATAGATCAAAGTATGTAGCGGTAGCCCCGGCCCATTCAAAATGACAGTATTTTTTTAGAACAGTCGAAAGAAATAGAAGAGTATAGGAAGCCATGGATCTTGCTCGGAGTCTCTAATCCTATACCTTCTGCATTTTGTATCATTCATCATTCACCGACATTTCTAATCCAATCTAGTCTATTGTTGCAACCCACACGTAGGCAGCGAGAGAATGGTCACAATGAACCCTATAGAATTGAGGGTATGTTTGCAACCCGACCTTTCCCCTCCGCGGCGCCGGGACCTCCTCCGCGCAACCACGACCTCGAGCTCCGCAGTTGGGATCTGGCGTCTCGTGGCGGCGGGCGGGTCGTCGGGATGTGGTGCTCTCTCCTGCTGGTTGTGTCCGTGCTAGCCGTGTCGTCAAGCACCGATGGCCCAATAGGCCATGCCTGGGCCGTAGGCCAGGCACGAAGCCCGCCTCGGCACGCCCCAATAGGCACGAGGGCCCGAGGCGGCACGACGCCGTGCCGTGCCGTGCCGGTCCGACCCGATGGCCATCTATATTGCAAGATAAAGACATCTTGGGCAGCATGGGAAAAACTAGGAACCTGACAGTCTTGCTTGGGCTAGGCAAAAATCCCACGCTATGGTGAATCTTATCATCACCATGGGAGTAGAGAACCAAAGCTCACCCTTGTAATTTGAGAAATAAAGTCTCTTCAAATATGTCTCCTATAATACTAAAAAAACCCTTCATTTTTAGTTATAATAAGACATTTTTTCTTTTGTTTTTTAGATACATTATATTTTTCGTCTAGAGAATCCGAAACTAATTAACATCTCCGGGCGTTTAGATTGCAAAAGTTAGAAGACACTGTAGCACTTTTGTTTGTATTTGACATATTATCTAATTATGTACTAATTAGGCTTAAACGATTCATCTTGTGATTTATAGTTAAATTATGCAACTAGTAATTTTTTATGTACATTTATTACTCTATATACATGTGTGTTTAGATTTAATGTGATTGAGAGAGGGTGAATTTAATACCAATCTAACCAAGGCGCCGTTGTCATGCCAAACAACACAACATGAGGGGCGGCAAGAAAAATGCAGGCCTTTCTTAATTAATTAATCCAAAAGAAAGAGAAAAAAACACAGGAGGCCGCTGTAGCCTACGTGGGCCCAGGCATAGAAATATTCGGATCAAGGTCAATCGGTGCCCATCCCGCCAATCCCCACCCACCACGTGGCACCACTCGCCGGAGGAATCTGCCGTGTTCACACCCGTCCCGGCTGGAGGGGAGGGGAGGGGCAGAACGGATCCGGGTTCCACCCGGCCGCACGATCTCCCACCCAACGGCCTCGATTCCACCTACTAGAAGCTTCTCGGTCTACGCGTATATATATAGCGACGCCTACCCAACCCATCTCCTTCGTCGCCTGCTGCCACTCTCCTCTCCTCTCCTCTCCGATCGATCGGACCACCGGGCCAGTAGCAGAGCGGGTCGTGACGTCAGCAGCCATGGTGAAGGCCTACCCCACGGTGAGCGAGGACTACCTAAAGGCGGTCGACAAGGCCAAGCGCAAGCTCCGCGGCCTTATCGCCGAGAAGAACTGCGCCCCGCTCATGCTCCGCCTCGCGTAAGCCCGCTCGATCGCTCTCCCTTCTTCGCCCGATCCCGTTCCCGATCCGGTTCGGAAATCCCGAAACTACTACCTTGCTTCCCCCTCGCAGCTGGCACTCCGCGGGCACCTTCGATGTGGCCACCAAGACTGGGGGGCCATTCGGCACCATGAAGAACCCCGCCGAGCAGGCGCACGGAGCCAACGCCGGACTGGAAATTGCCGTTAGGCTGCTAGAGCCCATCAAGGAGCAGTTCCCCATCCTATCCTACGCTGACTTCTACCAGGTTACCTTCCTGCCTGAGATTTCAACTCCGATTAACCATCCACTCGTCTGGTTCGACTTACGAATTTTGCGTCTTATTCATTACTTATTACTGTGGTGGTGTTGCAGCTTGCCGGAGTCGTGGCAGTTGAGGTAACCGGCGGACCTGATGTCCCCTTCCACCCTGGGAGGCAGGTGAGGCGGATTCCTTTTCTTTTTCTAATATAAGTAATAACCTTTTTTTTAGTTTTAACAATACATATATTATATATATATATATTATAATTATAATATAGAAAAAAAATCATCAAGCCCCAGACTAATCCACCCAAACCAGGGATTTTGCTAGGGTTTAAGCAGAACATAGCCTCGTTTCTAATTGTGCAGGTGCACATGTAGGGGAATATTGCATAGCACAGTCTCCGGTTATAATACTTCTATGATATGGTGGCTTAGCTCCTGGTTTTGCCTTTAGTTACATATACTCCATCCATTGCAAAAAGAATATAAATCTCGCTTCATAAGAATTTTAAGTTTGACTAAGTTTATAGAAGAGCATTTAGATATCCAATTATAGGTTTATTATTATGAAAATATATTTCATGATTAATCTAATGATACTTATAACGCATCATACACATCAATACATTTTTATATATATTTGGTTAAATTAAGAATCTTTGACTCAGATTTACATTCTATTTGGGACAGAGGGAGTACTTTTTAGGTTCTGGATTCATGTGATGGTAAATAATGTAATCTGTTATCATGTGTCAATATGAAACGTTGATAGGTTGGCAATTTGTTGGTTACTGTCTACATTACATATATTTACCCTTTTAGATCTAGATATATGTGACAATGAAATCATATGCTACGTGGTAAAATTCTTGTGATTATGTGATGCTGTATTGGTTTGCAAATAAAATTCTGTGGCTACATTATGAGCCCTTCTCATGAGAGTGGTAATATTAGGAGGATAGTTGTGCCGAGCCAGTTGATCTGCTGCATTGGGCCCCATATGCATTAGAAGCTTTTTTTCCCTGTTTGTTCATATAGTAGTATATCACTCATTCTGCGGATGTTTTGACGGTTCTTTGGCCAGCTTCTGGTTAAATAGAAGCTAAGCATAGTAACTAGCTATGTCCTGTGAGCTGTGTTATGTAGTATTTTATCCAGGGCTTAAAATACCTGTACTTTATCGCCTAAGACTCTTGCCTTGGATTAGTAGTATTTCTATTTATTCACTGTAGAAGTTACATCATCTCCTAGTGGGAAAATGTTATTATGCTTTGTTTCAGACTGCTGTTTCTTTACGGTATTGGTCTTCTAGCTGTGAATGTTGATGAAATCATTGTTTTTATTCTGTAGGACAAGCCTGAGCCTCCTCCGGAAGGCCGCCTTCCTGATGCCACCCAAGGTACAATTATAGATTATAGAATTCCTCTGATATTGCTGAAGCTTCTGACTTCATGTATGCATGCTTCTGGGGGCATTGTGTGTGTTCCTGGCTTCTGTCTTGATGTTGGCATGCTTCTGACTGCATTGTGTGTGATCCTTTTTTGACTATAAAAGAAATCTCCTCAGTTAATGCATAAGAATTCATGAGCAGCATTTGATCTGAGTTCTTGGATTGCCTTTTGTTGTGTCAAGGATGAAGTTAGAATGATTCCAATGGTAGGAATGGGATAGGTGGACTTACTGGTTGCGTCTCTTCTCTTGTATCAGGTTCTGATCACCTCAGGCAAGTTTTCTCCACACAGATGGGTTTGAGCGACCAGGACATTGTTGCACTTTCTGGTGGTCACACCCTGGTTGGTTGAACTGGGCACCTAGCCTATGTATTTTTTAGTATTTGGCCACTTGAAAGGTGGTGCTTATGCTCATTGTCTTTTCTTGTAGGGAAGATGCCACAAGGATAGGTCTGGGTTTGAGGGAGCCTGGACATCGAACCCTTTAATCTTTGACAATTCTTACTTCACGTACGTCTGTTTCTTTCAAAGAAGGCAACTCTTATTTTGACTAAGTTGTCAGAAAAAAAACTCTTATTTCAACTCATACCATGTTTTGTTGGTTTCTGGAGCATGAACTCCTTGACACAAGTCTTCATTAAAGTTGAATACACTCTGACAGGGAGCTTCTGAGTGGAGAGAAGGAAGGCCTTCTGCAGCTACCAAGTGACAAAGCCCTCCTCTCTGATCCATCCTTCCGCCCACTTGTTGACAAATATGCAGCGGTATGTCTTTGATCCTTGCATAGTTCTGTGTCAGCATTTAGCTTGCAGGTTTATGTTACCTGTGATGATTTTGCTGATTTGTAGGATGAGGATGCTTTCTTTGCTGACTACGCCGAGGCCCACCTGAAGCTTTCTGAATTGGGGTAAGTGGTGCTGATAGGCCCCGCGACTAAATGCTTGTTTACTACTAGGGCAACAGACATTAAATCTCTTGCACTATGCAGATTTGCTGAGGTTTAAAGTGAGGTGCCCAAAAAGAAGGGGACGGGGCGGGGCCGGGGTGGATGAAGATTGTTGCCTAGCTGATTTATCTTGCAGGCTATTTGGCACTTAAGACCTATATATGAGAACCAGAAGAGTGTGGTGGCTGTAATAAACATTCGTCGGCCTTGTGAGGCAGGCCCATCTTTTGTGTGTTTCCCTTGAATGGTTAGGCTGTTAGTGTAATGTGATTTCCTTTCCAGCATTGATGAACTCAGCTGAAGATGTGTGTAATGTCATGGTTCGTTTTCTATTTATTTATCTATATCGAGAAGCTTTGAAATGAAGCGGAGTGTGACTGATTGATGGTTGGTTTTGCGCTCTGATCTGTTGGGATTGGTGGTGGTTTTCGCGCTCTGCTCGTCAGCTGGGTGTCCATGACCGTAGTGAGTGTTCGGAGCCAGCAACTGTAGCTGCAGCATTGGCACTCTGTGGCCAGCGTTTTCACCCTGTGTACAGCTCGGCTCTGGAGTTGCTTAGGCAACTACTCCTTTATTAGTTTGGGTTTTCTAAGATATATAGCTTTGGTTCTACATTATTAGTTACTAGCAAAAACATGCCCGTGCGCCTTTATATATAATTTGCAGGTTCAGTTACTCAATAATCCCATTATTTTTTTCATCTTAGAATCGAACTCAATACCATCTGTCGACGCACATTGTTCTAAATTATCTTGGGACATGACTTACAAAGTGGGTAGACACTTCTATTCTATGGCACGAAGGAGAGCAACGAACTATAAAACACTTTTGTACTTTAACAATCTATAATAGCATATGTGTCTCTTTATCTTAAAAAAATAGCATGTGTCCATAAGTTGCAACGGAACATACACTTTGTGGCTAAATATTTTATGTAACACCTAATGCTATTTGTTCCGATATATAATGGAATCATATTATTTTCCGTCCTTCACACTTTTTAACACGCAAAAAAAGCAAGAGGTGAGTTTAGATTATTATTTTTTGAAAACAATGATCAATACAATTTTTTCTATAATTTAGGATATCATTTTAGATTAGCAGAGGAAAAATCTCATTCCAAAAGCAAGAAAAATAAATGACCTTTTTGTCCCAAAATGCACCTATTCCTAGATGCACACTTTGTAGACTGTCCTTCTGTGAGCAGCTGGACGTGGCACTAGAGACTGCGTGGCTTTTGCCAACACGACAAGAAGGAAGCAAGAAGCATGGCATTCGTTCATTTATGGTTGAAGGATCTCTCAGCAGGACATCTAAATATCTAATTCTATTCATGTCTCGAGTTTCATGTGAAGAACCTACAGTTCATGTCTTAGATTTTCGTTTCAAGAACTTTGTGAAAAGATACATTTTCTGTTTTCATATATAGAATCTAACAGAAAAGAAAAGGAGATGATGACCGGTCAACCTTTGATACAATAAAACTTTGGTGGAGAATCTGTCCTATTGATGATGCAACTGTGATGGCGAAGGATTGGGGACGTCAGGAAAACATTGCGCTAATGTGATTATATTGTTATATCCAGCTGGTTGGCGACGGACGCGTCGCCTCCCATTGTAGTCCATAAACGTCTGAGGTCCTGCAAAGAAAAATTTAGGAGAAAACTCCGGTGAGAAACCAGAGCCGAGCAAGCTCGAACTCTGGCCGCTAGGAGCCCAGCCACCGGTGCACTCGCACTACGGGCAGTTCTTTTTTTTTTCGCGACCGGAACTTCACCTGTTTTTGCTATATGCGGTTCTCACTTTCCACTTTTCGTGCTGGGCACGGTTTCTTGCATCACCTGTGTTTGATTTTTTTTTCTTTTTTTTAAAAAAAGTGTTTGATATTTTTTGTGATATCAAATCTGTACGTGATGGTTGACCTGCTCGCACCGTCCACAAGCTCATCTGGCACGCGCGATACACTTCGGCCTTTTGGTTCCCTGCCTCGCACCATTGCCTTTTTTTCGTTCCATTTCTTTCCCCTCATTTGTCAATCACACCCGTGCTGTGTAATGGTGCGTTTCAGATCCGATCACCTCTGCCTTGCTTTTCCTTCTGTGCGTGGCTTAGATCAAATAGCAAACAGGAGATCGAGGTCGAGTGCCTTCATCTCAACGTTCTTTTTTAAATCAAGACTTGTGATCAAAACTTAACTTTTCAAAGAGAGCCGATACAACCTTTTTTCAATATAGTACACGTCCATAACATGCACACATACTCATCTATATGACTACATATCCATATGACTATATGTACGTAAACTCTACTCCTATAAACACCTCCGAAGGACTGAGCAGCCGACTGATCTGGAGATTCCCGAAGCCACCAGTGGTGCCTCGTCGTCGACAGGAACATTGCTTATCACTTAAAATGCATAACACTGAAAAATCATGAAATAAATTCAGAAAATACGAGCACCAGCACCAAATCGAGAACTTACACCCAGTGGACAGGTTGCACCACATAGAACCTAACCAACTGATCTACGATTAGTTCGCAGAGATACAGCCTTTCTTCCTTGGTCCTCCAACTTGCACGCGGGACTCAAATCATGTCGCGGCCTCCTCCAGCCCGTGTACGTGCAGCAGCGCTAATATGAGTTCAATCAATCAATATATTTTCTTTTCTTTTTTTTGGGGGGTGGGGGTTGCTTATACGAGAAAAAGAAAAGGTTTCCTTTGCTTGCGAAAGCCTCAACGAACGAAACACTCCCTCTGGTTAAATGTTTCCGCGACAATGACATTGTTTACAAGGTGGTACTTGGACCAATAACTTTAATACAAAGTATGACATTTCGAAGAAAAGGTAACTAGGTATTTTGGATGCAATTTTCGTGGTGAATCCAATAATACTGCTTATCTTTACGTTTCCAATCTAAAATAATGACTTTTATATGTTGATGGTTAAAAGAAAAAAAAAGTAGTGGTGGTATTTGAGCAATTTTAGTTTGTAAAACAATTTTTTTACAAGAAACAATTTTATTATCAGCAGCAAAGAGCTGCAATAAGTGTTACATTGATCAAGTCTGCAGAGTGTAGAACTTGAGGAAGGGGACAATCCATAACATGGTGTTCATGGGAGCATGAATATTGTATAGTGCTGCTCTGAGCAGAAAAGCTTCCTTTGCCAAAGCATCAGCTGTTGAATTAGAGCTCCTGTTAACTTTGAAGATCTTAGAGTCCATGGAATTTATATGGTTCGAAAATATATGTTTAACCTGTCCATCACAATAGAGGCCAAGGCAAGACTTGCAGCTTCAGCCATTAAGACTGAAGTGCATGCCTCCAGTTTTGCCTTGATGTAGATTCCTTGTGCTGGATGTACCTGCATATTAAGTAAGAAAATTCCTAGCCCCGCCTGTCTTGGAGATATGTTTAGCTGATCCGGCAACGTCGAGGCATCTACATAGCATCTTGGTCCTTGTAGTATGGCTAGATTGGTGACATGGTATCTGTGCGTCAATTGTTGCTGCTGCATGGAGATATTTGTACCTTGTTGACCAAGAAGATTTGTGTTATTGGCCGTAGAATTGAGGATAGTAGGTATCGTGGTTGGTTGATGCAGTTGTTGTTGGTCCTGGTTGTGTGCTGGTAACTGTTCTTCCTCTATCTCCTAGCAGTCATTTTTGCTCCATTGAAGCATTGCAGTTGCGGCTGTGTGTACCTGTATGGGTGTCCAATTTTTCCTTTGGAAGCGGTTATCATTTCTTGCTTTCCAAATAAACCATAAGATGATTAGCATGCTAGATACTAAGTCATCATTTATATCATTTGTAATTATAGTTTGAAGGATCAACTAGATTCCATCATTATCATGAGGGAGAAGTTCAGTTCTGAGGGTAGATTCAAACAGCCCTAGGTAAGTAGGAAGTGATGAGCATCATTTTCCTTGCTTTACATGATGCTATGCATAATGCCAATCTTAATGGAGTTACCTTGGGTCCCAACTGCCCTCCTATTCATTCCTTGCTCTTTGCAGATGACCTCATTTTATGTGGAGAAGCCACAGTTCAGGAAGCCACTACCATCAGGAACATTCTCAATGACTTTTGCTACAGATCGGGCCAAAACTCCCAATATGAACAAATCCTCTATCTACTTCAGCCATAATGTAGACAGTACCACCAAAAACCATATTAAAGATATCTTCCCAGTTGCTGATTTGCTGCCTAATACCATTCACCTGGGTCATCCAATCAACCAGTTTAGGAAGCCACTACCATCAACTAGATTCAGTTCTGAGGGTAGATTCAAACAGCCGCTGAAAGAGAACCAAACAGCCCTACGTAGACTACGAAGGAAGAAAAGATGAGCATCATTTTCAATTTCCCCGCAGACTGTACAGTAGGGAGTGATATGAGTAGAGTACCTGGAGGCTCTTTCAGCGGTGGCTAGTGCTCTTCTAATCATTCTTCATGCGAAAGTTTTGATGATGGGAGGCAATGTCTTCATTTTCCAAACCTTCTTGAGGATTTGATTACTTGAGGTAAAATGCTTCGTGAGCCCTGTGAAGGTACTTGAATCTGTTCTTGGTTTGCAAGGTGTTTGTAGATGCTCTTGGTGGTACATATTCGTGTCTTTGATGGCATCCACCTAAGAACGTCATGCCTATTTTCTGGTACCTTGGGTACTGATGTAATTGCATGTACCGCTTGCTGACCAAAGGTGTTAGTCAGCAATTATACATCCCAATCATTAGTATCCTGCATGCGCAGATCACACTAGTACACAAATGATTTTTAGAGACCCCTTCATTTTTTTTCAAAAACGGTGCACATAAGCAAACGATTCTAATAGAAAGGAGAGCACTGTAGCTAACAAACCGCTTCTGCAAATATATTTTCAAAGACCAATCTGTTAAGTCAACCGTTTTAAAAATACTACTTGTTGATACTAGTTACACATACAGAAAAATAATCCGTGAGCGCACGGATATCGGTGAGCACTTCACCCGGAAGATATTCCAGAGTATCGTTATTTATTTATCCCAAGGGAGAAAACGTGCATCTGACTAACCCGAGTATATACTTAACCCCTGAGCTACAGACAAGATAGTGAGATATGAGCGATATAGAGAGGATTACTCCGTCAGTCTTCCTCTAACCTGTGGTAAGCTGTGCGACTATTGCTCTAAGGGGGTAACCTAAGGAAAAGAGACACCACAAAGGATGCTTAACCCTGGCACGCTATTCCTACCAAGCCTTCTGACGGGATGTGGGTTACGGAGACACCAAGGGGACTGTCACTTCCCCCACTGCTACCACTAGTCCGGCCAGACAGGGAGTATCTACAAGTATTCCTAGCCCAAGCACCACGCTTACGCTATGAACAATTACTCTATTCCTTATATTCTCTAGCGCTTCAGAATAAAGTAAACTCATAAACCAAAGAGCAATAACAACAATAAACTTACTAGTATTAGAAGTCGAAGCCTCGGGTTAGGACACTTGATCCCACAGGTACAACTAGAGAGGAGACACCGACAGGTCGGGCTTCCTCCAACTCTACCTCCACCCTATACTCTCTCAACCTCTCTT
>JAKNSH010069162.1:0-10418 GCA_027790015.1 Cymbopogon flexuosus
CCAAAGGCAAAAAGGGTAAAAATTTTTAGGGGGGGCTGGAGCCGGGCCCCTTGGATTAAAAAGCGGCAGGGGGGCGGCCCCCCCCCCCCCCCCCAAGGCTGTATCCACAAATAGTTGCATAAAAATCATGTTTTTTTCATAATGAACACGAAAATTATATCAAAATTGCTAATCAACTGAAATAATGGATATATAGACATGTTCTAGAGCCCTGGACATGTATCTTTGTGAAATTTTCTTAGTACCATTTTTATGTATATAACTGGGATTTATATAAATTATAAAATCAGTAAATGAAACTGTTTCAGGATATAGCTGTTTATAGCGCTTCTGAATAAGGCGATCGCTGAATAGCTTAGGCCCCTATTTAAAACCACTGTCCACTTGTATGCACTGTTCATCAGTCAGCACACACCAGAAAATATAAGCGATGAACAGGACGGTCACAGGTGTTGAAAACGTCCAAGCAGAATTGCTAAACCATTCTCCACTAACCACGCTACATTTTGGAAATGTTTTACGCGGCTGTGCCAGGAAATCATTGAAAAAATGGGAAGCAGCCACTAAGACAGTTGAATTAATAATGAAGTATGACCTTGACATTTCCTTCGACCAAAAACTAATTGCCATGCCAGTACATAGTCGTGGTTAGGCCGTACATGCAGGCAGACCAGCGCAGCTTCTCCATGGCACTGCACCTTTTGAACGGCTTTATTTGTCCTCTGAAGGAGACATTATTTTAGTATAAAGTGACTATATCTACTGATTTCGTCTCATATGCGATCTCATATATTAACACTTATCATAATGAATCGGCATGTCACGGGAACTCTACGATATTGAAAAACACTGACACACACATTATATAACAAAATGGTCTCTCTCCTCTACATTATAAAACTCTATGTTGCTTTGCATATATACGAGGTGAATAGGATCTATAAAATCGTTGGCGTGTATGATAACAATTAGCGATACGCGCTCATGTAATAAATGTAATCATTGACATTGTGATCAACACCATCTCCTTCCTTTGAGTTGTGTGTTTCTTTTTATCGCTATGTTCCACTGACTAGTCTGGCAATAACCACCCTATTTTTAAGCTCCCACAGCCTAAAATCCAATCGCTCTGTTCGTTCGAGCGCTTCTGGTTGACTGATTTTGGCCCTATGTAAGAGAAAAACATTTTTTTTGAAGAAACATAAGAGAAAAATATTGTTGAATAACTGGCTGATAAGTGCTGATAAAGCAAGCGAACAGGACGAGAATGTCGCCCATGACCTCGTGACCTTTCCCTTTCAATGAGTCTACTTACTACTTGCCTTCCTCGAATCTCTCCCTAGGTCTAGTGCTGAAGGCAACCCACCAAATCAACTCTAATCTCAAACCTCAAAGCTCATAGCCCCAACTAATCTCCGGAGGCAGAATTTTTTTAGGTGTGGCCGAGTTTCTAAAGAGATCAAACATCGATCTATAACACAACTATACACAATAGATCACTAAAAATATACAAGACGTATCGTGGGCTGCTAGGTGGATTGAAATCTTCGCGTTGGGTTTGCTATGTACGTTCCATCATTATGATGCCTACAAGACCGAACATAACAACTTCTATTCACGTATATATACACTAATACACAAATACATTTTGTACAAATTTTAGGTGTGGCGGCTGCCAAGGCTCGCCAGATAGCTGGCTCCGCCCCCAAGCTCCAAATTTGAAGCAAAACACAATATATATATAGACGTGGATGATCGATTACATATATACAAACACCATCGTTATGTGCATTACTACTGAAAAAATAATTAGTTAAAAATACCAGTGTTACATATGATGACTCATGATTTGAATATGGCTCAGTCCAGATTTGAATATGGCTCAGTCCAGATATGAGTCATTCTAAAAAAAAAACTAATAACTGACTGAGCCATATACTTGTCCACATGGACTTATTTGAATCACTTCAAATTATAAAATCCAAAGTAAAAAACCATAGCGAGATTCCTACGGTGACGCCGTCTCTTCCATCTAGCTATTTTGGTATTACTAGGAAACTTTGGAACCATAGCCAGATTCCTACGAAGTATGGCTTGGACCTTTCTAGATTTCCGCATGTCAGCACGTCTATGTCGAGAGATGCACTGGTATATACATACAACTTTGGAGATTTACGATGGTATATGCAGATAACTTGGAGAAACATTTAATTAGATTAGATTGGATGTCACCAAACGGCTTAAGATTTCAGTTTACATTTTGATTAATTGATTCAATTTATAATATAATTTATTAATCACTTAGTGACATAAATATTTAGTTTTCGTGGTCGAAATTTTGAAGACCCATGATACTTTGTTTATTATTATTTTTGTTTTTGTGAAAATAGCAGAGTTATATACCAAAAAAGAAAAAAAGAAAGAAAAAAACACAGAAAGGGGAAGCAAGGGGCCACAATCCACTAGTGGGGGCAGCACTTGATAAGGTACATACATACTATGATTATGGAGCACTTTCGAAGTCCGAACTGAAAAAAAAAACAGAAGAAGAAAAGACAATAATACAACATGGCATGTACATGCTCAACATTGCTTATCTCCGACCATTCAAAAAAGAAACCGAATGCTAGACCAAAAATGGATTTGATGACAGAAATTTTAGCCGTATATATTACAGCCCGGGAGCCTGATGTTACATAAATATCTATTCTCTTTTTTATTCTTTCTCAAAATTTAAGAGCTACACTTTATTTTATGATGACCATAACATCGATAATATCAGTAAATATTTATGAGCAATAATATGACAATGCCTTATTAATTCTTTATTGAAATAAAATATGATTTTGATATTTTTTATTTTGTGGTAAGGCACAAAAGTATTTACTCGTATATATCATGACATTAGTTGTTATAATATTCATGTGTTTTTTAGAATATAATATTCGTGTTGATATAGTTAAACATCAAGCTTCGTGAACTCTTCTAAGCTAGGATTCAGAAATATACAGTTTTAGTATCTTATGATCTAGAAAAATATATAATTTTAATACAGTGTCTTATTAAAATCGACAAGGGGTTAATCGTCATCATGTCAAGAACTGGTCTCTTTGTTGATCAGTACGAAGTATGACTAGGACCTTTCTCGATTTCCGCATGTCAGCGCGCGCGAGTTGCACTAGTATATATACATACAACTAGATTTGCACTGGTACAGATATCTTGAAGAAACATTTAATTAGATTAGATTGGACGACACCAAACGGCTTAAGATTTAGGTTTAAATTAGTTAGACTATAAATTGATTAGGATTATAGTTTGCGTGCGTGTTGTGGGCTGCGTTGTACTATAAAATTCTAAAAGAAATTATAATATAATTTATGGTCGAAATTAAATAATATAATTTATTAATCACTTAGGCACAAAATTATAATACAATTCATTAATCACTTGGTGACATTAACTACGTAATTTTTGTGGTCGAAATTTTGAAGACCTATGGTACTTTTTATTTTATTTTTTTAGTCTTTGTGAAAATAGCAGAGTTATATACTAGAAAAGAAAAAAAATCACAGAAAGGGGAGGCAGGGGCCATCATGATGACAGTCAAAAAGCTCGAGAGTAGAGCATCCGCGGCCGGGGACGAACTAACTAATCCATGCATCAAAGTTTCAGTGTGAACTATCGGCTGGCCGCACGATCGAACAGCGGAATCCCTCCCATCCCATCCGAGGCTGCCACCAACTTGTCAACATTCTCCCCGCGCGCGACGTCCGGAAAGTGTCACGCCGCCTCGCCTCCGACTTGGCATAATGCACTATGGCCACATGCTCCTCTATAAATTGCTCTGCATCTCCCCTCCAAATTCTGACACACACAGCGCACACATTTTCAAATCTTGTTCGTTAAGCTCAGGCTAGTTCAGCTGAGCTGACAGTGACAAACGATCACCCAGCTCGATCGCTAGACCTCTTTTATTATTTACCTTCTCCTTGCAAAGACCGATTGTCGATATGCCAGCCATGATGGTTGCCGAGGCACCGGCGGCGGTGACGCCGACAACGGGCCGGCGGTACGCGCTGCTGATGGCGGCGCACGACTCGGAGTACGTGGTGAAGAAGTACGGCGGGTACCTGCACGTCTTCGTGGCGGCGTTCGGCGACGCCGGCGAGACGTGGGACCTGTACCGGGCCGTCGACGGCGAGCTCCCGTCGCCGGGCGACCTGGAGCGCTACGACGGGTTCGTGATCAGCGGCAGCCCGCACGACGCGTACGCCGACGACCTGTGGATCCTGCGCCTGTGCCTGCTCGTGCGCGCGCTGCACGGCATGCGCAAGCGCGTCCTCGGCGTCTGCTTCGGCCACCAGGTGATCTGCCGCGCGCTCGGGGGATGCGTCGGCAAGGCCCGCGCCGGGTGGGACGTCGGCGTCCGGGAGGTGGCCATCGTCGCCGAGGCGGCGGCGGCGCCGCGCAGGTTCCTCGACGCGCTAAGGGAGCGGGACCAGCTGCCGCCCCGCGCCAAGATCACCGAGGTCCATCAGGACGAGGTGCGTGCGTGCCCCGCCCCCCGTGCCGTGCGTGCTGTGCGTATACGCTGGCATTCGTTTCCTCATTGCACGTAGCCATTGTCGTCGGCGAGCAGGTGTGGGAGGTGCCGGAGGGCGCGGAGGTGCTGGCCTCCTCGGACAAGACGGGCGTCGAGATGTTCTGCGTCGGCGAGCACGTGCTGGGCATCCAGGGGCACCCGGAGTACACCAAGGACATCCTCCTCAGCCTCGTCGACCGCCTCCTCGCCGCCGGATCCATCACCGTGAGTGCCATGTCGCTCTCTGCATCTGAACTCTGAAGCATTGTTCTTTGTTCTTGGTGGCGTCGTGCTGATTCCGCTTTGCCACTGGCACGCTTGCAGGTTCCCTTTGCTGAGGCCGTGAAGAGGGAGATGGAGACCACTGCGCCGGACCGGGAGTTCTGGCTGAAGCTCTGCAAGAGCTTCCTCAAGGGTCAACAAGGCTCGTGAAGCATATAGATTTTCTGTTTTTTCGAAAACCGAGGCATATAGAGTATTAACTAGATTTTGGACACTTCGTTGTGTCTTATACGAATAAAACAGTTGTAACTCTTCTTTGAATAAATAAATCTCTCTTGAGTCAAATACTTGACAGTCTTCTTCAAATCTTCAAATGAGAGAGAGAGAGAGAGAGAGAGAGAGAAGACCACTTTCTTTCACAGTCAAGTAATTGTAGTTTGATAGTTGGCAACATACATCCTTCGAATTTGCAGTTTGATCTGCCTCCATGCAGAAAAGTGGAGTTCCTTGTGCCACATGATTCATGAGCAGCAATCCCAGCTTAAAATGTACGCATGAGGCATTGCTAGATGCTGAAACAATTATGTTACCACAGATAATCCATAACTGCAACACAGTGATATCTTCATGGGGTCAAAACTGTAAAGCACCATAGGGTCAAAACTGTAAAGCATGGGGTCAACAATTATGAGTAGTACTACAATATTTTAGGCTTATTATCTGTCAGTCTGTCACCATGGGGTCAAAACTGTAAAGCACTTTTGTCCACAAACAGAGTGCGATCTTGAGGGTCCCACTATAAGTGTAAGTATACACAAACAACGGCAGTGATACAAGCAGAGTCGTTAAATGCAGAAATCCATAATTCTCTACAACTTGTAATCTGAAATACAGACTAGTCAGTGAGATTACTTATAAATGATTAAAATGTTGAAAGTTTTTTTTTAAAACGAATAATGTTGAAAGTTTTAGACTATGCAGGAATAGAGATTAACACTAATATAATTTCTGTCGGCTTTTCAACCGGCTGAACAGGACTGGACAAGCATATAAATAGTTGCAGTTGCATGTATCGAT
Source organism: Cymbopogon flexuosus (assembly GCA_027790015.1). Taxonomy (NCBI): domain Eukaryota; kingdom Viridiplantae; phylum Streptophyta; class Magnoliopsida; order Poales; family Poaceae; genus Cymbopogon; species Cymbopogon flexuosus. The sequence goes on from JAKNSH010069162.1 coordinate 5,885, forward strand.
TAGACATGAACAGTTAACCCATCAAATGCCGCAACTATTCAGGTGCTTCGTTTACTTTTTCTTGTCACGGATCATACATAAACAAAAAAAAAAAAAGCATATCTTCAAACAGAATTTTTTTCCCCAGCAAAATATAGCGGTACTTCATTAGGAAAAAAAATGAGATATAGCAGGATGCTCAAGATTTGTGGGGCGCACACAACACCTACTTGCAAAGAAAAGCTTACATATCTGTGACTCTTGAGGCCTTAAGATGCATGCCATCGAAGTCTAATGGTCCTTGTTCAATTTTTAGCAGCCAGCCAGATACAAAAGAGAGGTCAATGGTCCAGTTTTGTCCCTGAAAATAAGGTGGCGGCGGGCCAGTTGTGTGTGAATCACTAGCCATAGCCATTTGGTATGTCTTTCGTCCCATGATCCAGGATTCTTGCAAGCAAACTCTGTCTTGTAGTACTTCTTGGGAGTTTATTTGAAGATCCCGAGCAATCAGATGTGAAATTCACTTCTGTGGTCTTAATACATGTGGTCGTGTGCTTGCACTTGTTCGCGCTCAGGTGCGTGCAGGAAAAACTTCTATCTTAATAATACAGCAAGAAAGAGTAGCTCTGCTGCGTTAAGAGCTTTGCAGTGTAGAACCAATGATTTTGGACATTATCTAAAAAAAACCAATGATTTTGGAAGAAATCAAATCCTGATAGCTTTGTAGTGTTTTAAGAGTCAGAGAAATGCATTGCTGAATGCTGACGCAGACCGTCACAACTCTTACAGCATAACCGGAGTTATATATATAATATGCAGCAATGTTTCGAGTAGCAATCCAACAGGATGAATTGTGACAATCTTGAGTTCTTGACAATCCTTTTCAACTTCTAAAGTAATTTTTTTCTCAAAAGCTGCACTTCAATATATTATAAGAGATAGAAAAAAAGAAGGGCTGAGCCCTACAAGGCTACAACACACGCTACATACACCCTCAACTCTTAATCAACTTCTAAAGTAAATTTATAGATCTGTCTAGCAAGAGTGTGAATCAAAACATTGACAAAACTTGGTGTTCATACTAACACTACTGATGTTCATACTGCAGCAACATCACCATATCCGTTCTCATGCTTCTCTTCTTGGTTATTCTTCGTCGGCCATGTAGACAACAGGAACTAGCAAAGCTAGCAATCAAAGACATGAAACTGAAAAGAAAAATAGTATAAAAATGTGACTAATCACAACAGCAGGAGTAACAGATGATTAAACCAAATGAACCAATATATATTGTCGAAATAGGCAATTTTATTGCTCTCCCAACAAGGGCATCGGCAGCAGAAACAAAATGATGAAACAACAATAGTATGCAGCATTACAAGATCATTCTCCCCACAAGGGCATCGGCAGCGGAAACAAAATGACGAAACAATATTATGCAGCTCACTATGGCAGACGCAACAAACCATCTAGAGCACTTATTGAGAAGGAAAACATACAGGAAACATCTTGCCGGTAGCCCAGCCAACTGCTTAACTGAAACAAGAACACCGCCAACAGGTCTCAGAAACTTCAAGCTTCACTCAGGCGTCCACATCTTTCTTCACAACCTTCTTCGGTACATCCCAGCAGCCAATACACATCTCATCACTCTTCGCAGCAGTCTCCATTCCATCGCTGCTCCAGCCATCCATCTCCAAGGTCGACCTCGGCGACACAGTGCCAGAGGCAACAGCAGTAAAGCTCTGGTACATCAGCAGACCGCCACCAGGAAGCTCTTGCTCTACAAGATCATCACACATGTAGGAATCGACATCTGCACCCTTTGCCCATGATTTGGCAAACCCACAGTCACCAAAGATGGTAACAGCAACTGAGAACTCCGAAGGAGAGAAGCCTGCCAGGACCCGCTTGATCACATCGTTGTAAACCAGTGAGCTTGGGTTGAAGTTCATCGCTTCATAGCTTGCATAGCTGAAACCTTCCTCAGGTGTCACATGGATGGTGGAGGCAGCAGGTCCAAAGACACCATTCATCGAGTACCCACAGGGGTCGAACTCAAAGTCACAGATCTCCATCTCAGGGATGATCTCAGAAATCCCAGAGAGCTTTGTCATCTCTTTAGCTGATGTGCAGCTGCCATCAGCAGAGTTCTTGAAGAACACTGCAGCTTTCTTAGCATCCAGTCCTGTCATGCACATCTCAAGTGTCACCATGAGCTGCTCAGGCTCCTCTGTTGCATAGTAGACATGCCACTTCTTGTTGGGTTTGAACGTGTCACCGATCACGTAGGCATTGCCACCAGACTTGAGGTTACCAAAGAAACCATTCAGCACAGATACCTCCTCCGAGAAGCTGCGGTGCGGCGCTGGCTGCGCACCAGGGAAGATGAAAGTCCCACGAGAGTACTTTGCTGAAAGAACAGGAAGGGACAGCCCTGCAGCAAGCTCAAGGATACGAGGAATGGAGAGCAGCAGCTTTGTTGTTCCACAGGTCTTAAGGACAACCTTGTGGGGATACACAAAGAGGCTCGACTCAGACAGAACATATGAGTCGAAGTTCTTGTTGGAGAGCTGTGACACTATAGTGCACCGTGCAAGATCCAGGAACGAGTCGATCTGCTCACGAGAGAGGGCGCGCAGGCCACGACCACAAGGGTCCTCAAAGACAGGTGCATCAGAGAACGTTATCTCGAGGCGCTTCTCATAGCCCTCAAACCCAATAGGGGAGGCAGGAGAAGAGTCCCAAGAATCTGCTGAAGACATCGCCATTGGATGATGTGTTGCAAAGAAGAAAAAATGGGAGAGGAAGGGAGAGGATGGTGAAGACAATTTGGAATCTCACAAGCAGAGGATGCAGCCAGCCAAGGGAGAATTACGGGAAAAAAAAAACAGGAAAGCTGAATTAAAATCCTACTCTACTGCGAATTGCATGTGAGGCGATATCAGGATGGCTTGCGGGCGCACTGCAAAACAAACAATCAATCAAATAGTAAGTATCAGAAACCAAAGCACGAAATGCATCAAGCAATGAATTAGAAAAGCATAGCCTGTACTGTTTGTTTTTAGTTCGTACGTTGGAATAAGCAGCAGACTGGAACTTCTTGATTCCTCCGGCTGGGCGAACGTCCTCAATCTTGTAACCAAGGGGAGCTTCGTACATGAAATTACTACTACTAGACTTTTTGCCACCTTTAGACTCCATTAGAGCATCCACAAATGTCCCCTTCTTAAAACTGTCGATCAAAACAGAGTAAGTTTCCTTCTTAGGCAGCAGAACAGCACAAACGATTAGCAATTATCAGGATCAAAATTCTAAGGTAGCAGATACAGATGTGGACAGATATTTGAGAGAGAGTTCAAAATAGTTTATTTGGTAACCAATTTCAATTAAAAAAGAAAAAGGAAACAGCTAATGAGGAAAAAAATGTTAATAGCATACAAAATTGCAGTTGTAATACCATACATTTCTTTAGGTATTAATCAACAAAGAGAAGGTTAACTCCGTCCCAATTTCCCAACTGATATAATCAAAGCCCATTAAGAAAATTGTTTGTTCCTTATGTTATAATCATGCAGTTTTCTTCTAGAAAATTCTTGGGTTACATGTACCTAAAGTACACGTAGCATCATTGTGGCAACGTAGCCCATAATAAGAACATCAATTGTCAATTTAAAAATGTAATGGCTCGTATAATCTGAACCCTATTATCTCTTGCCAATGTCGTACGGATCTTGTGTCTTTCTTACAAGAGAAGACAAGGGCATATAAGATTAACATAACAGAGAGCAGGTGGGACCTTCTTGAAGATTACAAGAAAGCCGGCACGCTCTCCGGAAACAAGAAACCTTAGCTTCTTGGGCATTGCAATCTAATTCGAGGGTTTGAATATGATAAATAACGACACATACGACAGCGGGGAGAACCATAACTTGGATTCACTGCGCAGTATTGACTTCTTTTTACAACCACACACAAAAAAAAGGTTTTGCAGCAACGACGCCTCTAGCAAGATCCAATCTACCGCCCCGTTACCCCCGAGGAAAAACTGTAAATTTTCCGGCACCTCCAACAAACAGGGGAGGAAGGGCCACCTCAATCTTGGGGCATAAAACAGAGCTGATGCCTCTCCAGACGAAAAGCAAAAGCGGCATCAAGAACCCAACCAAGATCCAAGCCAACGCACTATAATCTACCACAGACGAACGAAACCGCCGGCCAGTCCTCGCACGACGCAAGGCGCGGCGGCAGGATGAGCAAAAGCAAACAGAGCGCAAGGAAAAGACGGGAGGAAGGAAAAACTCACGTTCGTCCAGAGCGCGACCGCCGGCGGCGCCGAGATTAGCGAGCTCCTTGGAAGGACCGGCCGAGAGGCGAGAGGAAGGAGGTGACGAGGCGCTTGCTGCTCGAGCGAAACAGAGGTTGGTTGGTTGCAATGGCAAGGAGACGCCGAGACGCGGCGCGGCGGGGCGGGTTGGGCAGGGCTCGAAGGCGGGGAGGGAAGTGCGGCTCTGTTGTTCTTGGGATGGGTGTGGGAGACAGGGTGGGCGAGCAG
>JAKNSH010069292.1:0-11616 GCA_027790015.1 Cymbopogon flexuosus
AAAAAGCTAGAAAATTTCATTATTTTTTTATTACATCAACAATTACATCAATTTTTAGTCGTTTGTATGGAGCATTAAATATAGATAAAAATAAAAACTAATTACACAGTTTGGTTCTAAATCACGAGACGAATCTTTTGAGCCTAGTTAGTCTATAATTGGATAATATTTATCAAATACAAACGAAAGTGCTACAGTGCCTAGAATTCTAACTTCTTGCTTTTCACCCTTAATCTAAACACGGCCTAGTAAAAAGTTAAGTTTGCTTGATGGAGGAGGTAATTTCAACCGAGTTCGTCAAACAAAAATATGATTACTTTTGGCCTGGTTAGTAAACGCACTTTAATCTCGGCTGATATTTTTCTTCTCGCGAATCACGTCAGATCGAGACGAGATTGAACCTGAACAACTGGTGTTACCCTCCGGCTATGCCTCAGGTGCGCCTGCAGGCTGCAGTGCTTGGCTGCTTGCGTTGCGGGAGAGGACCAGGACAGGGCCATGTGACGTGAAGCTGAAGGTGACGCCGTTCCGTCACACCAAACGTCTCCGCGCGCGGCACATTCTGCTGCCTCACGAGTCACGAGACACGATGCCAGACGAAAGTAAAATTTTGGCCGTTAGACGCGCACCAGGCCAATTCTCTTCCTTTTCCACTTTTTCCGCTCCACACCAAGAGGAACCTCCAGCGAAAAAATGGCAATACTTTGCGTTTCGTCAAATGATTAACCTATATAAAAATAATGACATTTATGATACCCGATACTTCGATAATCATGTTCTTATTTATATTGAGAAAACATCAACGTATACAATGTTGACAAAATGAGTAAATGACCAACAACTATTCAAATCAAATAAAGTTTAGGACACCGAACTTGTATCAGTAGACTTTTATTCAAAGTACTTGTCTGATGCTATTGGTGATCATCTCCTCCAGTAATAAAAAGAAAAAAAAATCACCGATACCATATTATTGGAGATGAAGTATTGATGAGCTACTGAGAGCTCTATCTTTACATTTACGATGGAAATCCTATGTACACCACTGGTACAAAAGTTTCTCAAATGGTTTAGCTTAGAGCTAACTGATTCAATTATTTAACATTGAACAGTGCAAAAAGAAAAACACAAGAGACTAGCGTTAAGTTAAGAGAATCTCGCATATTTCACAATACATCACTCTCTCACATCACAGTGTTGTTGCCTTTGGCTTTTCTGGTTTCATTAGCTCGTACCGGTGAGAAGCCTTAATATAACAACATATTTTAAGGGAAGGTGGTCCAACGGAACCAACTTTGTATGCGCCGTAAGTTTAATGTGCCATCGTACAAGTTAGATTACCATAGTCCTGTTTTGGTGAATCAGTGATCCTGCTGTTCAGTGTGACCGCTGGCGAGCCGTGCGTGGCATCGAGGACTTCGTCCTGTACCTGCAGGAGAGCAGACGGAATCCGCGGCGGCAACGCCTGCAAAGTCCAGCCACTGGCCGCAGTCACAGGGCGATGACTTGCTGCAATGGTCAGACGACTCCGCAGTTCTTTCCGCTGAACGGGTGAAAGTTCTGCCGCTGATTATTCCATGCGAAATGAAACACTCCTACTGCACGGTGTACAGGAGCGTAGGCGACGGCTGGAAGAAGAGGAAGAACAGCAAAACGTGCACCAACGATCCGCATGCAAACGCAGCCAAAACCCCAAACGGATCCATCCAAGCTCCACGTCAGCAAGGCCCCGCTCCCCTGCCCTGCCGCCCCCAGTTCCATTCAATGTGCCGCGGGAATAAAAATGACGCCGATGACCCATGACCCAGAAAGCCACGAGCCTAGCCCACTCCTCTCTCCCTTTTCCTTCGCGGGTCGAGCCTTTCCCCACAAATCCCAACCCTTTTTTTTTATCAAAAAACAATCCCAACCCCTTTTTCCCTCCTCCCCTTCTTCCACCACCACCGCCGCTCTCATCTCAACTCACCAGTCAGCACTCTTTCTCTCTCCACCTTTTCACGCCCGTTGCTTTGCTTTGCTCCCCCCACGCTCCCCTCCCTCCTCCATCCTCTCTCCTCCGCTGCCATTCCCTTTCTCTCACTTCGCCGCCACTCTCTCTCCACTCCTTACAGCTAGATTCTAGAAGCCAACAAAAACAGAGGACGAGGGCAGAGAGCGCAGAGGGGGAGGGGAGAATCGTGCGTGCTCCGGGAAAGTAAACCTCAGAGAATCCACACCTTCTCTCTCTAGATCTACGCAAGCCGCCTCGGTATCCGCGATCGCCCGCCGCCGCCGCCGCGGCTGATGCGTCCGTGCTGCTCCGCGGAGGCGGTGCTGCGCTGCTAGCTGGTCGGTCGTCCGAGAGCCCGTCCGGCCCCCGACCGAGCGATGAGGGCGGCGGGGGGCGGCCGGTGTGTCCGCCCCGGGGCGGTGCCAGTCCTCGTCCTCCTGCTGCTGATCGCCGCTGCTGCATTGCCGCGGCGCGCGCGCGCGGTCACCGACGCCGGCGACGGTAATTGCGCCCTGCTCTGCTCGCTTCTCTGTCGCCTTCGCTTCCTCCGCTTGATTGGAACTTGTTCGGCAGTTGGTAGTTGCCACCAGCAGCCTGCACGGGCTGCCGACGACTGGTTCGTCTCGTGCTCGCTTGAATGTTTTTGTCTGGTTGGGTTTTGCTTGCTGTTTGTTTCGCGGTGATTACTGTTGCGGAGGGTGATGGAATTCAGATGCGTACTGACACGAGAAAAAAATTGGTGGGCTTTGTTTTGGTGATATAGTACTGTTGCACTGGGGATTGGGTGGGTGGGCGCTGAGAAATGCGGATTGATTTGGCTGCCCTGCTTGATTAAACCGTTTCGGTAGCGGCGTACTGGTTTCGTACCCGAGGGAGGGGTTGATGGCGCCGTTGAATTCATGCGCGCATGCCCGTGGAAGCAACCAAAGTGATGGGATGATACGCGGCGATTGGTGCTTTTTCGTCTGGGGATTGAGAGCGATGTTTATGGTCCTGGAGGGATTTGGTGGTATCCGCTTCCTGTGTTATTATCAATTTATTATCGTCATCCGTGGATAGCAACGTGGGAGGGGCACGACTGCTTCCTAGAGATTCAGTGTGGCTGTTGAAAATAGTCAAGGGCAAATAGATGTAGTATGATTTTTTGAAGGTTACCTGTGGTACATTGGGAATTTTGATCTTGGTGGAGCGCTTAAGCTTACCGTCTCAGGAGTTGGTTAGTGGGGAACACAGGCTGAGCTCAGATTCTCAGAGCGACAGAGGGATGGGTTTCTGGTGAATGTCAAAAGACTAAATGTCTGCTTTCATCGGCAATGTGGTGAGTACCTGTTTCAGACATAGGTCTTAGTGGCAGAGAGTTAATAGAAAATGTAAATGACTAAAAAGGGTTAGTTCATGACAGTGTTCTCCATACATGTTTTATACAGTTCTGAATTTTATTTGAAGCAATTGACACCCTTAACAAATAAAGCCCTTTTGTATACATGTAGATTGCTTGATTAAGTATATACCTAGGCATTTGTTGTGTTTATAATGCCTTGTCATCAGTGTTTTCAAATTGCTCTCGACAAATCGGTCCCTGGACAATGATTAAGTGAAATGATTCGTTAGTTTCCCTAGTCGCTAGTTCAATCAGATGACTAATCGTCAACTAGTAACTACTACTAGTTGGTGCTTTGTAGTCGAACAATCAGCCTGTAGAAAGCAACTTGAGTTTCAGTAGCTTAGCATGGTAGCGTTCAAGGCCCATACCACCACCTATATATTACTAGTTACATACCAGATCCTCTGGTTTTGGCCTAGCAGCCAGCTGAATTGAGCCAATGAAGCTTTAGGTGTCTCAGAATCTCAGAGGTTATAATTTTCCTAGGTCTGCTCGGGGTGATGATCCCAGTAGGAAAACAGCAGTTCCTGGTGATTCTAGTTGGCGGAACTGGACAATTCCCACTGCAGTTATGCAAGGAAGTGTCCGAGGTTAATGGTTACTGGAAGTGAAAATTCCAATCAACTTGATGAAAACAACCAGGATGTGCTTCTTGGTGGCAGACATGATCCCACTTTTCTAACTCAGGAAGATGAAGATGGAGAAATGGAGGAGGATGAATCTGGAGCCAGAATTGAAGAGGGAGGGGCTTTCCAGTTGGATATTGCTTTGGATGGCTGACTGCTGTCTGCTGATGTGCTGCAAACTGGGCCTTTGTTGACAATGATTGACAAGCTGTCTTTCATAGTTTCTTTTAGTATTAGTTACTATTACTATCGTGAACTTTCAGATTTAAGAACTTGTTAGGTTATTAAGAACTTTAATGTGCAGCAATAAGCACTCTTGTTTAGCACCTGCACTTATGGTCTGCTGCCTGTTATGCTGCCTAGATGCTAATATGCTATGCTATTTGACTTATTTAAGCTGTCCTGGACAACCTGTCGACGAGCCCCAAACTAATCACGACTAATCGATGCCTAGTCACAATTAATCACTTAGTCGGTGCCCAGGCGACTAGAGTCCATATCACGATTTGAAAACATTGCTTATCATTTGCTCATTGCTCTACTTTCATATGCAGTTTCTGCTATAAATGGACTTTATGTTGCACTTGGATCACCAACGCTGCCTGGATGGTCTGCTAGTGGTGGAGATCCCTGTGGTGAGAGCTGGCAGGGTGTCACGTGTACCGGCTCAAGTATAACCTCAATGTATGCCAGTTATTCTCTATGTCACCTTTTGCCAGTAAGACTTTTCTGTTTTTGCTTTTATTAACTCATTGTTTGCAGAGTTTTCAATGCTGCAAATTTGGGAGGACAGCTAGGCAGCCTGGGGAACTTCAATTCTATAACTGAAATGTAAGGGCTGTACCAATTCTATTGTACTGTTTATACAGGTGAACGGAGGACACTTTATATACTTGTATAAGTTAGGTTGTACTCTTATCTCATCAAGCTTTGTGATTGTTTGCTTTCTTGTCATTGTAGAAATCTTAGCAACAACAATATCGGTGGAACCATACCGGAAGATCTACCTGTCACACTTCAGAATCTGTATGTGTTATCCTTACTCTTGAAATTTTCTTTAGTTCTGGTTATATGATGGGATATTTTACTCCTTGCTACTGCAGGTTTCTCTCAGATAACCAACTAACTGGAAGCATCCCTATGTCATTATCAAAACTCCGTAGTCTAGCAGCCATGTAATTTCCTTTTCCTTTTCTTTTTCCTCGTAAACAACAGGACCATACAATACTGTTTTCTACTTCCATCAGTTAATTGACTAAATAGTCAGGATTCTCTTTTATCAGGTCACTAAATGATAACCATCTAGATGGAAAACTACCAGATGCATTTGATTCCCTCACGGGACTTGTAAATCTGTATGTTCTCTCTCCCTCCTTCCCTCCCTCCCTCCATGCAAACTGCTTGATGACACCTGACCTTTGTTCACAGGGATATTTCTTCCAACAACTTCAGTGGTTCATTACCACCTTCATTGGGAAGCTTGACATCACTGACAACATTGTAATTCTACAACTGTTTTCTTTTATTTTTACCCTCTTGCCTTGTAGTTGCTCTTTCATGATCTTCTATTGCACAGGCACATGCAAGACAATAAACTATCTGGGACCCTTAATGTCTTGCAGGATCTCCCCCTCAAAGATTTGTATGTCCACACCTTCTGCTCTGTTGTCAATTAACTTGTTCATTTATTCGTCCGAATCTATAAATCTACAAATTAAGCAGAACATCTGCAATTATTTAGTCAGTTACCTACTGGTTTAACCAAAAAAAGGCCTGCCTCCAACTAATATTCTCTAGGTCTATTGCTTTGAATCTAAACTGCACTTATGATGATAAGCGACTTAAATTAGCTCTAGACTTGCAATATAGCAAATCTATGCTGTATGTGAAGCCACCTTGAATTTCCTCAGAAAAGGTCATAGCCTTTTAGCGCTCTCTAAGGCTTCCAGGCTTGGAAGTATAGTTCACAGAATAGTTGTTGTAAATGCACATTTAACATAGTTTTGCTAATTGGAAAAGAAAAGAAAAAACATTGACTAAGTTGGTCAAGGCCTCAAGGGACAGGCAGCTGAGCTAGCTCAGTTGGTCAAGGCTTCAAGGGTGTAGATGTGTGCCAAGACCACCCAAGTTGAAGTCGTCGTCGAGGCAAATTTGGGTGCCCTTCTTAATTGATTAATTAACTAATAATAAAATAAAATACCATCCAGTTCCTCCTAGATTGGTCTAGGCTTTTTAATATAATTGACCAGTTCTGCTTTTGGGTCCAGTTATTTCCCATTTGAAAGTGGATACATAACAGTTTGTTTCTTGCCTACAAGATTTTGACAACAAACAGCAGCCTGTTGCATGAATTTAATACTGACATCCCTTTCACATAACACATGGGGCACATAATTGTTTTCTAGTCTAAATCCAATTGATGTTAGATTCACACTCCAAATAATTTATTATCCTAAATTTTCTGTCATGCATTCAATATTAGTACCTCTTCTGATAATTTATGTACCTCTAAACAGAAATGTGGAGAACAATATGTTTTCTGGACCAGTTCCTCCGAAGCTGCTGAACATACCAAACTTCAAGTGAGTACTTTTCCTTTACTGATTGCAAACTTCTTGGTGCAGTCCAATTAGTCCTGTTTTTTCTCTATATTCTGTCCTATTGACACTTTGATGATTGGACCAGTTACATATAACTCATTAACTTTTTTTGCCCACAGGAATGATGGGAATCCTTTTAATACCAGCATAGCTCCCTCTACCTCACCATCTTCAACACCTACAGGCTCTACACCAACACAAACACCATTGTCCTCTTCATCCCCTTCAGGATCTCCTCCACCATCTAGTGCAGCATCAAACTCTTCTAGTGGATCTACTGCTCGAAATAGCAACTCTCCATCATCCAAGAAGAAGAAGTCTTCAACCCTCAGAACTGTTGGATATGTTCTTCTTGCTATTGTGCTATTCATAGTTCTAGTGCTGTTGGTAATCTTTTGTCTGTCCAAGTATCAAGAAAGACAGTCTAGGCATGATTATTCCACGGCTCAGTTAGGTAGGGTGCATCAGAGGATTGAAGAGCCCAAAAGCAAGCAAGCTTCGGTGCAGTCTAAACATGAAGCCAAAAAAGGTCGACTATCACTGATCATTCTGCAATGCATTTGTGTTTTCTTCTGTTGTTTTCATATCATGATACATGGTTTTGAAGTTTCACTAACAGGTTCTTCTGAGGTTCCTGAAAGAAAGAAGCCCCGTGAAATTAATTTAGCTGTACCAGGTATATATACTTTCAAATCTGACCAATCAATTCTTTTGTTGCTATAATGCTGTTTCAAGTATAGATGTGTACACTAATCATAAACTGTTGGCAGTTGCTCTTGAGAAGCCTCCTGAAAAGAGAAAAGAGCATGTAATTAATTTGGAGCGAACAGAATCAGAGATCTTTGCTGTAGCGCCTCCTCCACCTCCACCTCCACCTCCGCCGCCTCCACCACCGCCGGCCCCAACACCGCCATCTCCACCTCCACCTCCACGGCTGCCATCACCACCTCCTGTTGAAAAAGTAACTGTAAATCCCATTGTGCGTTCGGAAAAAAGAGTTAGCACCCCACCAAGGACTGGTCCCTCGACATCTGCAACATCCTTTTCTGTGGCATCACTTCAGCAATATACAAATAGTTTTCAAGAGCAAAATTTGATAAGGGAGAGTAGATTGGGAAAAGTGTATCTGGCAGAACTTCCTCAAGGCAAAGTATGTATGAAGTGTTGTTTCTTTTACTCAGCGAGTGATTTATGCTGAATCTTCTTTTGTCCTATGCAGTTACTGGAAGTTATGAAGGTTGATAATGCTAATGGAAGAATACCAGTAGATGACTTTCTAGAGTTGGTTGCTCGTATATCAGATATTAGACACCCTAACATTCTTGAATTAGTTGGATACTGTGCTGAATATGAACAGCGGTTACTCGTGTATAACCACTTCAGTAGAAAAACATTACATGATATACTACATGAAGGGGAGGATCTAGATGAACCATTATCCTGGAATGCTCGCCTCCAGATTGCTCTTCATGCAGCGAAAGCCTTAGAGTAAGTTGTATTCAACTTAGTCACTTAGATATTATATTCATGACCTTGTTTGTGTTAAACTTAGCTTTTCAAGAGATGCCATCACAATCTGTAAATTTACTATTCACGCTTTTCTTTCAGGTATCTCCATGACACCTGTGAACCTCCTGTAGTACACCAGAATTTTGAACCAGCCAACGTGCTCCTCGACAATAGATGCTCAGTACGTGTTGCTGAATGTGGGCTGGCAGAATTGATGGCATCTGGTTCTGTTATACAGGTAACCTCTTCTATTTGGCTTTGTCGTAATCAATAATATATAATTGTGACTGAAAGAACCGTACTCATAGAGCATAACACCTTCCAGTGCACGGACATGCACAGAAAGCATCCAGACATTGAGAATACTGATGCATGTATAGCTAGCAGCTCCCAACCCATGATACCTATCAGATATCATCAACTGATTTCCTTCCGAGCTTGGATAGCCTTTGCTGCATCTTAACTATTTTATGCCATGCTCTGTTGGAAAAACAATTGGAAATTGACTTACCTAGATTACTTGGTTATCATTAATACTTTCTTATTTACTTCTTTGGGAGTCTGAACATAAAACTCCTTATAATAGTGTTCCCTTTTATTTCAGCTATCAGGTCGTATGCGAGCTCTACTCAATTATGAAGCACCTGAAATCCATGAATCTGAGCCTTTTACTCATCGAAGCGACGTATATAGTTTTGGTGTGGTGATGCTAGAACTTCTTACTGGTCGTAAGCCATATGACAGGTCAGAGATCCATTGTAATATGCATGTTAAATAAGAGCCTTTTGCAATTATTTGAATCACTTCTCTCCTAAAAACTCATTTACGCTACCTCTTTATGTTGGAATATGCAGCTCTCGTCCACGTGCTGAACAACATCTTGTTAGATGGGCTGAATCTCAATTTCATGACATGGAGTCCCTGTCAAAGATGGTTGATCCTTCTATCCAAGGAGAGTGTTCCGTGATACTGTTGTCACGTTTTGCAGACATCATCAGTGGGTGTATTCGGGTAATTCTAATTCTTAAGCTTACATGCTCAGTTTCCATGCAAAACTGTTTATGCCCTATCTCTCTACAGTTAGAGCACAACTATCATAAACATTATGGTTAACTTGCAGGAGTTTACTCATATTAGAATTAGAATTAATCATATATGAAGGTCATGTCATGTCTTTCATGTTATAACCCTTGTGTTAATACTTATAGCATTAGTAGCTTTTGTTTATTTCAGTCAGCTGCCCACATATAGGTAGGTTTGCTCTGCTTTCTTATACAATAAGACGATCTATCTCTGAGAGCAAGTAGTATACAAGTTTGATTTTGATTGTGTTGGACTGTTGGAGGTGTGTGTGGTGTTGCAAGGGTTCTTGTCCCTATTTTATTAATAATGATATGCAACGCTCCTGCGTGTTCGAGAGAAGAAAAAGAACGATTGTGCTCTAGAAATAGATGTTTGTTTACAACAGCTTATCAGCACAAGTATAGAGTCTGTGCTCACCTGACTTCCAGCCTTTCCAGCAAGTTGAGTGTCTGCTTCTCTCCTTCCCTGCTGGAATTCCAACATTTCAGACATACACGTTATTGTATTGCATGTATATATTTGTAGTTCTTTTTAAACATTCCGTCATGTTCAGGTGAAGTTTTTGTTTTTCTATTCACTATTTCATTCTGGTTGGTGCTCTTTTCTAAAAATACCAAGATGCATTCAAGTTTCATGCTACTGATCTTTCAAATTTGTTATGCAGCCGGAACCAGAATTCAGGCCAGCAATGTCTCAAATCGTCCAAGACCTAGCTAGGATTGTAGGTGCTAGTTGTGAGATATCAGAGTGACAAATAAAGGAGGAACTGTAGACATCTAGCTTGTCAGTCGGTGGCCAGTGAAGACTCCTACATCCTTAGCGGCGCCAGGGGCACCTATCAACATTTATATTGGATAAGATTGCGGCTAGTGTACATGCCATTTTGGAGCCTAATTTACTTCTGGAAAGATGTGGTACTATGGTAGTATGGCGCAACCAGTGAGATATGGCTTCGCATTGTTGCTGAGCAGATTCCTGTGCTCTTATAGATAAGTTCACCTGTAGGCAGTATTTCTTGTAACTAATTCTAATTTATTACATTATAGCCAGTTATGAATATGATGCTTTTAGCATGTCTTGAGACTCGTGCTTCACCGGGAAAAAAACTGGCTTGCTAACTCCATATGGTTTGTTAATCTTAGAAGTCTACTGTTATTGACATTCTTTTCAGAGGCAGTGCGACCTTCCCACTTGACATGGACATGATCATTATATTGACCTGCTGACTTCTAACGACCTGTGCATGAAGATTCTCCTCGAAGCGAAAGCACCTCTGCTAGGTATGCATTGTGTGCTTGGTTACTGTCTTTTCTTTGTGTGATTTCTTCAAGACCTAGAATAAATTAGGACAATGTTGAACTATGCTGATGGGGGTTAGGTAAACTTTTGTATTGATCTGTTCTTAATTGATAGATGGCACCCTGTGGTTGATTGCAAGTTTGATCTGTCATGGTGCCTTGTAGCATGTACTGTTAGGTTCTGGATTTCTTGCTGTTCAACACTTAGGCTGCTTTCTTCTTTTTTCCCCAGTTTACGCTGCTAACAGCAAAATCGATTCTAGTGCCCAGGAGTATATTTTTGTATGCTTGATTGAACTGACAGTATATCATCTTGCCTACATTTTTGTATGCTTGATTGAACTGACAGTATATCATCTTGCCTTTTAGCATAGAAAAAGCTTTGTATATCACAAAACTGCAAAATTTTGCCCTGCTTCCTATCTTGTTGGGGAAATGTTCGATGGTGTACTGGTGTATGCTTGATATAATAGTAGAGCACATTTTACCCTTTAGAAAAACAAAAGGTTATATCTCAAAACTGTGAAAGCGCTGCCCTGCTTCCTGTCTTTTGGGGGGAAATGTTTGACGTCCAAACAGTTTTTTTTTTTTTTTTTTACTCTTGTGGCTGCTTGAGCACCTTTTATTAAGATGACTTGTTTGAACTTTGAACACAATTTGAATCGACCTGTGCATTCTACAACACCACGAGAATCGTAAAGTCTGTGAGTACAATGACATGTGGCCATCTGTTTGGCCACATGAATCGCTAGTTGCCGATTGGGCACATAGATTTACGAACTGCAGCTGTTTATAGAGAGCAGTTTATCATCATCATGAGGATGGTCGCAACTGGGCACAAGTAGACAGTAGTGTAAATGTGCAATGCACTCAGCATTTTGTGAGGTTAGCAAGAGGTCTCTGGCAGAGCCGCTGCCAAGTGCCTATCCCTCTGAATCTCAGCCAGGAAAATAGAATCGTAGTATAATATATTTATAATATATTAATATTATGTAGGCATTATTATGTCCTTTTTTTGAGATATATTAATATCTATTATGTCCTTAGTGGTCCATATGTTTGGTCAGGATGCCTGACGTGGCCCCCGTGGCCCTCCTGATTTAGATAAGCTGGTCCACAGCTATCA
>JAKNSH010069345.1:0-10799 GCA_027790015.1 Cymbopogon flexuosus
CGATGAAGCTAACGCATGGCTGTGTATGTCACTACGTATATATTTAGACATACATGATAGCTGACATTTATATTCTCTCGTTTCTCTCTCCTCGCATATCTCAAGCATGGCGTGTGGCAACATATGCATGTCTCCTGTTCAAATCCACCGCAATGGATGGTCACTTCTCTGATGAACTGAATCTGGAGAACCGGCTACTCGCGCTACCATCGCAAAAGCAGCAGGAGGCCAGCTGAAGTATACCGTGATCTATAATTTCTCTTATGGTTTTTCTTTTTTTTTCTATTGTACTGATATTCCTCTTTCTATACTTCCAAAAATGTGTATGTCATACTCTTTTATTAGTACAAAAAGATATATAATAAACAAATAAAACTCTGTTTTTTTAACCGTTGGGGGCAAAACGGTCTTTTTACCCCTCAGCTAACACCGTTACATGCCTAAAATGGAAGGAAGGCCATACACCTAAATAAAATTTGATCTGAGGCCATAGAGCCAAATTCAAATGAAAAAAGGCCAAATAACTAAACTGACACTTTTTTCAGAGCCATGCACCTAATTCTTCCTTTAGATTGTTCTGATAAGTGGTAATGTATGAATCTGCACAACGTTAAGAAATGAGTACATTATACTGGACTAGTGGATTTAAATTAGAAATTTTAGAGAGTCAAAGTATCTCAATAGGCATAGCATGTTAACGAAGACTTTTTTTCTCGGCGCCTAGGGTTTCCTAGGCGACTCGAGCGGGTTTCGGCGAGTCCTGGCCATCATCTCCCTCACCCCTTCCTCCCCTCGTCCTAGTGTGTTGTGCCTGGGATCTCGTGTGTAGAGACCTATTCACATTGATCTGAGGCCTCGCGATCGATCTTTGCCCGCGGTGTCCACTGTTTCCCTAGAAACCTTAGTTTTTGCTAGCCTTGCACCCTGTGTCCACTTGATAGTCAGTCTGCCGAGGGCTGCCGTCAGGTCTGCCGGACTCGCCATGGAGGGAGTCGAGAAGATGTTGGGGGACCTGAAACTTTCGTCGGAGGAGAAGAGAACCCTCAAGATTGGAGCAGATCGGGAACGCGGGAAGATGGTGAACAAGATCGAGGATCGTCCTAGGGCGGTGGCGAAACTGCTCTCCGAGAAACATCTGAACCCGGAGGTTATTGAGCAGTCAGTCGGATGGATATGGTGCTCGGCGAAGGGAGTGTCTTGCAAGGACATGGAGAACAATACCTTCCTGATTACTTTCAATCAGGCGTCAGGGTTACGGAGGGCAGTGGACGACGGACCGTGGATGATCTCCAAGGAGGCCCTAGTGGTTGAGGAATTTGACGGTTCAAAGACAGTAGATGAGTATGACTTTGCAACCATCCCAATTTGGATGCGGGTGGAGCGGCTCCCGTTGGGTTTGATGAGCAGGGAGGCGGCGGTGGTGATTGGGGATGATGTGGGATCGTTTCTGGAGGTAGCGGCAAATGGTGATGACTCGGCTGTGGGACGGGCTCTAAGGATCAAGATCCGACTGGATATTCGCAAACCATTGCGTCGGGGGATCATGGCAGATCTTGGAGAGGACAAGGGGGAGAGGTGGTGCCCAATATCATATGAGCGTCTACCGGAGTTCTATTTTGTTTGTGGCCTCATTGGCCATGTGGACAAAACCTGCTCCAAGAAGAAGGGGAAGGATGAAACGCTGCCGTATGGAAGAGAGCTGAGGTACAATCCGCCGCGTAAGCCTTTCTCGTCCAGATATCAAGATTCTGGAAGCATGGTGTCGGGAAGGTCGGGGGGCTCAGAACCTTGGCGCCATGGCCGATCGGCGTCAGGAAGTGCTGGTGGAAAATCACGTTCAGACGGCCCATCCTGGAGAAAAGAGTCAGAGAAGGAGGAGACAAAGCAGATCAGTAGTGGACGGGAAGAAGGGGATGAGGATATTAGTCCACTAAAGGAGAACCTACCGGTGTTACCAGCGGGAAATAGCGCAAAAAAACTGCTTGTTGAGGAGGAGGCGCAGGGGAGCAAGAATGTGGTGGAAGTAGGGCAGGGGGAAGGAGTGTACGTGAACAGTGCCATGCAGGAGGTGAAGGATCCTGTGTCCTCGGGGTCGGACAGAAAGAAGAGTGGAACTTATAAAAAGAAGCCTAGAAACCAAGCTTCTGGGGGGTTGGTGGTAGTGTGGGGGATCTGACAAAAAAGAGGAAGGAGATAGGGGAGCAGATGGATCTTGATGAACAAGGTGTTTTAAAGAGGTCCAAGAATGGTGTAGATGGTGCCATTGATCACTCATCTGTTGCGGGGCTGTCGGATCAGCCCTGCCGGTCCCAATGAAGATCATTGCTTGGAACTGCCGCGGATTGGGGAACGGCGCGGCAGTTCAGGGCCTTCTGAACGTTCAGAAGGAGGAGGACCCCGACATTCTCTTCTTGTCCGAAACAAAGATGGACGAGCGGAGGATTGATGGTTTGAGGTGGAAGCTAGGGATGGCGAATATGGTGGTTAAGGATTGCTCTCCCACTCATGGTGGTGGGCTTGCTCTCTTTTGGCGGAGGGGAATCAATGTCAATGTACAAGGCATCTCTCGTTTGTACATTGACGCAGAGGTGGTAGAGGATGATGGGTTTGTGTGGAGGCTGACAGGCTTCTATGGAGAACCCGAAGATAAAAAGCTGTCTTGGAGGGCGCTGCGCACTCTCAATGCGGCGAGGGATCGTCCTTGGTTGTGCCTTGGTGATTTTAATGAGATCCTCTTGGCGTGTGAGAAAGATGGGGGTCCCCCAAGGGGGCAGGGATGCATGGATCATTTTCGTGAAGCTTTGGAGGAGTGTGACTTGGCGGATCTGGGGTTTGAGGGAGATCCTTTCACATGGCGAAATAAAAGTCACTCGGCTGCTCTTTATGTCCGAGAACGGCTAGATAGAGCCGTAGCAAATAAAGGTTGGACGGAGCGGTTCCCCTTGTATCATATAATAAATGGTGAACCGAGACATTCTGACCATCGCCCTGTCATTGTGAATGTGAATTCCCCTATCCTTGGCTTGGGTGGTGGAGGGGGGAAACAAGCGTTTCGCTTTGAAGCGAGTTGGGTGGAGGAGGAGGATTGTGAGGTGATTGTGGAGAATGCATGGAAAACAGCAAGGGAGGTGAGGAGTGAGGGGGTGAGTGCTGCGGTGCAGCAGGTAGCAAGAGATTTAGGGGACTGGGGAAGAAATGTCCTAGGGGGGCTGGAGAAAAGTATTAAAAGAACTAGGAAAGCTTTGGAGGAGTGCAGAAGGAGGGGGGTGTTGGAGGAAACGGTGAGAAGGGAGGATCTGCTGAGTTTTAAGTTAGCTAAACTGGAAGAGAAGAAGAACTTATATTGGCGGGAGAGGGCAAAAGTTCATTGGTTGAAGGATGGTGATCGTAATACGAAGTTTTTCCACCAGTTTGCTTCGGAGAGGAAGCGGCGGAGTAGGATTAGCAAGTTGGTGAAGGAGGATGGGGTTGTAGTAGAGGAGGGTGGGGCAATTAAAGAGTTGATATCTAATTTTTATAAGAATCTGTTTCATGCTACAACAGGTGATAGAGTAAATGAGCTGCTGTCTCAAATTGCTCCCAAAGTGACGATGGAGATGAATGCCTCCATACTGCGTCCATTTAAGAGGGAAGAGGTGAAAGAGGGGTTGGATGCTATTGGCGATCTGAAAGCGCCAGGTGCTGATGGTATGATTTCTCTTTTTTATAAAAAATATTGGGAGATTGTGGGAGAGGATATTACAAATGAGGTGCTGCATTTTCTTAATGGGGGTGCTCTACCAAGTAGCTGGAATGAAACCATTATTGTGTTGATCCCAAAGAAGCCAAACCCGGAGTCCCTCAAAGATCTTCGACCGATTAGCTTGTGTAATGTGCTTTATAAGGTGGCGTCCAAGGTGTTGGCTGGCAGACTCAAATTAATTCTTCTAGATGTCATCTCACAAAATCAGAGCGCTTTTGTCCCTGGGCGGCTTATTACTGACAATGTACTAGTGGCATATGAGTTGACACATTTTTTACAAAACAAGAGAAGTGGGACTGATTGTTATGCTGCGCTGAAACTCGACATGAGCAAAGCATATGACAGAGTTGAATGGCATTTTTTAAGGGGAATGATGCAGAGACTGGGCTTCGAGGAACGTTGGATAAACCTAATTATGCAATGTGTCACTACTGTAACTTACAGGATCAAGGTTAATGGAGAGTTGACCGATGAGATCATTCCAACCAGAGGTCTAAGACAGGGGATCCCCTCTCTCCATACCTTTTCTTGTTATGTGCTGAAGGATTTTCGGGATTACTCAATGAGGCAGAACGAAGGGGTGAGTTAGAGGGAGTAACTATATGTGCCAATGCACCGAGCATTACTCATTTACTGTTTGCAGACGATTCTTTGCTTCTCCTAAAAGTTGATGATAGGAATGCAAATTGTCTGCAACATGTGCTGCAGCTGTACGAGGATTGCTCGGGGCAAATGATTAACAAGGATAAGTCGTCGATTCAGTTTAGTAAGAATTGTGGTGAAGCAAGTAAACTGGAGTTTATGCAAGCTCTGCATCTGTCACAAGAACCAAAAACTGATAAATACTTGGGGTTGCCGGTGTATATGGGTAAATCAAGAACTAAGTTGTTCTCATATCTCAAGGACAGGGTGTGGAAGCGTATCCAGGGCTGGATGGAGAAGTTGCTATCAAGAGCTGGGAAAGAGACTCTGATTAAAGCAGTTGCTCAAGCTCTTCCTAGTTATGCGATGTCTTGTTTTGATCTATCCAAGTCACTATGTGATGATATAAGTTCCATGATATGTAGATTTTGGTGGGCGCAGCAGGACAATGAAAAGAAGTTACATTGGATCTCATGGCAAACCCTCTCAAGTCGGAAGGAACAAGGGGGGCTGGGGTACAAAGACTTACATCTGTTTAACCTAGCAATGTTGGCTCGTCAGTGTTGGCGTTTGATTCAATCTCCAGACTCGCTCTGTGCTCGGTTACTCAGTGCAAAATACTTCCCCGATGGCAACATATGGGGAGTAAAAGAGGGCCCTGGTATTTCCTATACTTGGCGTAGTCTAATTCGAGGGCTTAAAGCAATGGAGAAAGGGATTGTCTGGAGGATTGGTGATGGTGCACAAGTGCGAATATGGGAAGATCCTTGGATCCCGGCTGGGATTACAAGACGGCCACGAACCCCGAGAGGTAATACTGTTATATCCAAGGTGTCTGAACTTATTGACCCATCAACTGGGACCTGGGATACGGTGCTAGTGAGGGATTTATTCTGGGAGGATGATGCTACCAACATCCTCGCCATACCAGTGCACATGGATAGAAGCGATTCAGTTGCATGGCACTATGACAAGAAAGGGGTGTTCTCAGTTAAATCGGCTTATCATGTGCTTCATGATGACAAGAGAGTAAACCAGGTTAAACAACATGGGGAGGCCTCGTCTAACAATGTAGACTTGGGTACTGAGTTGTGGAAGAAACTCTGGCGTCTACCAGGACCGCCCAAGATGAAACAACTCGTTTGGCGAGTGGCACACAATAGCTTGGCGTTGAAGCTAAACATTAAGAGAAAGCACATTGCACTGGATACTTGTTGCCCTGTTTGTGCGAGGTTTGATGAGGACGGGGCTCACTGTTTTATGAAGTGCAAAGAGGTGCGAAGATGCTGGAGAGCTCTGGGTCTGGAACCTATCAGGTTACAACTACTCAATGCTACCACGGCCGTGTCGTTTATGATCGAAGTGCTAAAACTCAGGAAAGATTTATGCTTGTGTGTGTGTGTTCTACTGTGGCGTTGGTGGGAGGTGAGAAACAAGGTAAATGCAGGTGATCTCATGCCGTCGTACCTGTCCACAGCTCGACTTATCACCAATACAGTGCAGAATATACTCAATCAAGATTCTGGAGGATATGAACGGCCGTCCCCCTCCATTGATGAGTGCTGGAAACCTCCAGAGGAAGGGGTTCTTAAGATTAATATTGATGGTAGCTTCAGACCAGTGTCCAAGGTGGGGGCGTGGGGTTTCTTAATCCGTGATTATGAGGGTTCCGTGGTCATGGCAGGCGCTGGTAATCTGGGTACAGTACATGATGCCCTCTTAGCAGAGACAATGGCCTGCAAGCAGGCAATTGAAAGTGCGATTTATTTTGGCATAAGA
This sequence comes from Cymbopogon flexuosus, assembly GCA_027790015.1. Classification (NCBI taxonomy): domain Eukaryota; kingdom Viridiplantae; phylum Streptophyta; class Magnoliopsida; order Poales; family Poaceae; genus Cymbopogon; species Cymbopogon flexuosus. The sequence goes on from JAKNSH010069345.1 coordinate 6,164, forward strand.
AAGGTAGTGCTGGAGACAGACTCGCTGGAACTTGTTGAAGCCATCTCTTCTTCGGGCTTTGATCTGGCAATTAGTGGCGGCCTCTTTCTGGAGATCAAAAATTTGATTAGGGACGATTTCACTTGTTTTAGTGTGTGTAAGATCCCGAGAACTTGTAATTCTAGTGCTCATAATTTAGCGAGTATGGGTTCGAGTTGGGACCCGGGTCAGTACCATTTCTGGACTGTCCCCCTCCCAGAATTTGTTTCAAGTTCGTGTGCTCGCGATTTGGCGATGCACCAGTTAATGAATCCAAGGCCATAGTGCCAAGGGTATTATAAAAAAAACTTTAATTAAATTTATATGGTAAGATAATAACATTTATGATGCCAACTAAGTATTAATAGATATTTTTATTAATTATATTTTTATTGTAATAACTATTTGATGTGATAAATTTTTATAGGCTTTTTCTATAATTTTGATTAATTAAATTTGAAATGTTTTGACTTTTATTAAGGTTATTAGAATAACTCATAATTTAGAACGAAGAGAGTATTTCCGAGAATTCTTTTGTATGGTTTGATAATATTTCTACTTCTAGCATTCAAAGGTTAACCCTTCCCTCCCGCCCTCCCCTTCCCCCTCCCGCCGCCTTGTTCGGCATCTCCCTCGTCTACGCCGCCGCCTTCGCTTTACCCATTCCCTTCTGCATCTTTCCATCTAGGAAACTCTAGAATGTAAGTCGATCCTTCCGGAGAGAAGCAAGGAGCCCAAACTGACCCTGGGATGGGTGATATTTACCCCGTCCCAGTGTCACCCGGTGACGTGATCCCAGGTGACAGATGTCGATCTTATGCGTTGGAGTGGGTTGAAAATGTGGCGGAGGCCGACCCAGATCCGGTTGTGCCTCCGACTTATATAGTCCGATACGCAAGTACGAATTTTTGCTGTTGTTTCCTTCGCATTTTCTTTGATACCAGGTCATAATTAATTGCAATCGAGTCTCCGCCGGGATATGTTTGGGATGGCGGGCGGTTCCGGTGTGCGGTGTCTATTGGCCTTACGAGAGGTGGTGTCTGATCGGGACCTGGCGGCGGTGGGCAGCCGGATGTGAGGGGTATGGGCTTGGGGGCGCGGCCGGAGACGGGGCCAGGTCGAGCAGGAGAGAAACCGTGGAAGAGGAGAGGGAGCGGAGATTCAACTATATGATATACTGTATTATTGGCACTAGTCGCGCCGGAAGCAGAGCCCCGCCGCTTGCTAATGTTGCGGCTGCGGATTTGTCTTTTTATGGTCAGGAATTTATCCCGAATTTGTTTGGCCTATGTGGCTGGTGCTGGACTGAAACCATATATAGTAGACATCGGTAGTTGATTTACTGCAAAGTTAGTGCATGCCCTTTTGAAGTCTCCTGTGCCGATGCTATATCTGCCTCTCCTATTTGAGATTTTTGGATGGGCCTTCGTTCCTTTCCCGCAGTATCTGCTTTCTGCTAACTATATTAAGAATCTGATTACTATTTCTTTGCTGCCCCCATGGTATAAGATCTTCTTGAGAGAGGTTGGGGGTGGCCGGGTGGGACAGGTTGGTGCCCTACTATAGGCTTCAGGTTGAGTGGTGTGACTACAAGAAATATCTTGAGGACTATTTCATCCGCAATGCTGGCCAAGTTGCCATTCTTTGTGCCAAACAGAAGCCTGAGACAGTTGGAGAAGCCGTTGCTGCTGAATATAATGACCTGCATGCTGCAGCCAACCTGGTAAGGTCCTAAATCAACTCATGGTATGCCCTAATTGTTTTAGTGTTTCAGTTGCTAATTAACTTTGTGTCGATTCTTTCTAGTGTATCAAGCTTGAGAGAAAGCTTCTCTCGCGCTGCCGAGATTACCTCACTCCTGAAGACATCCGCTTGAGCAAAGATATCAAGAATCACGCAAAGCATCTGATCGGATCAGAGGGTGAATCTTCTGTTGCAGCTGCAGGCATGGTGGTATGCCTGTTACAAACTACACCAAACTATCTTGTCAAAAAAAAAACTACACCAAACTATGATGTTCCTCATTGTAGTAGCAATATGTGATGTTAACCCCTTTTTTCTTGCACCAAATGTTAATGATGATTCCAAAGTGTATCGCGAAGGAGGTTGACCTGATTTTTCAGTTGTCGACGGTTCGCTCTGACTGGTACACCACCGAAACAATTGCCCTTGGTAATCAGATCCGACAGTCTGCCTCAAACCTTATGCTCTACAAAGGTTCTAAATCAGCTGCTGCTGTCGCTGGCGCCATGTTGGTATGCATATGCCTGCACCTACCACTACTTGCGTAAATTATAGTTCATTCATTTTATGCTGACGAGCTTCTTGTTACCGATTGTAAAATAATGTTTTGAAGGGCTTGGCAATCGAGGCTAATTTATTTCATCAGTACTTACCAAAAGACCCCTTGGCCTCTGAGAAGTACGACATTTCTTCTCAGATTTGCAGATGTACAGCAGAACTTTTGACCAAGCTTGAGGAAGAGTTGGCTCAGGAAACTGCTGGTGAGAAAAGCACTCCTATTAGTGACATTTAATTGGTCTTTACTATTTCTAGAGTCAGTAGCAGACTAATATTATGTGAAAATAACAATAATGCAGATGAGGAGAAGAGCAAGATGGAGGAGAGAAAGAAGAAGTTGGAGAAGAAGAGGAAGTTGGAGGACTTGGAGGAGAGGAAGTTGGAGAAGAGGAAAAATAAGTTGCAGAAGAAGAAGAACAAAAGGTTGCAGAAGAAGATGAAGCTGAACGGGGGAAATGAGACCAAGGTTAAAATGCAAAAAAGGGGCAGCATCATTGCTTTTGTGAGTTGTTCTTTGTGTGTATATGTGCAGGCAGTTCACTGACATGCATTGTTTATCTGATTAACAGTTGCCAAGGACAAGGACTTCAAAGCAAAGCCTATTTTGGTATCTGAGCTACCGAAGGGTAGAGGTAAATGACAATGTTTTCAAATTAGAAATTCTTGCGTACTGCAATGCTTTATGTTTTGCAATAGACAGTACAAAATATGAAATGGTGGTTCTCTTGCTAACTTGAACACTTGTGTAGCTCCTTTTCCTCTTGTTTGTATGCATTTAGTGTCGAGCACATTTTTAGTTGATCTTTGCTAGATGCTCTGAAATTTTGATATTCCTTTAGTTTTCTTTTTCATGTCCATAAGAACACTTAATTTATGCTTCCATTGTAATTTGTCACAGGGATCGTCAAATGGACGACAATACAAGGAGCGGATGATGTCTAGACTCTAGACGTATCTAAAAAGATGTATGGACCGAGAGTTGCTCTGATTTCTTTTACACATTTAGTATTCTGACTGACAGTGTTTATGCAGTGTTACAGTGTAGTACTGTTACTTTGATTTTCTCTCGAGCACATATAATTTGGTATGGTTATATTTTAAGCTATCTTTCACCAAACCCATGAGCTTTCATTATAGAAATCATAGTCTGATGTTCAATCTTGTCAAAAGCTTTTTCAAAGTCAAGCTTAAGGATAACCACTTCTTTCTTGGACTATTGGGAGAGAGGTGAATGTATTCGAAGGCCCATGCAAGGCAGTCATGAATGGTTCTGGTTCTGATGAAACCATACTGGTTCTTGTGAATGATTGGAATGATTGAACCCTGAAGCCTATTAGCAAGGAGCTTGGTGATGATCTTGGCAGCAGAGTTAAGCAGGGAGATGGGTCTAAAATCCCCAACCAGCCTGGCTGTTCCACCTTTGGAATAAGAACATTATATGAGGAATTGATACTTTGCGGACAACATGTGCCATTATATAAGCTGTCACACAGATTATATATATCATCTTTGATGGTGTGCCAAGAAGCCTTGAAGAATTCATTGTTGAAGCCATCAGGTCCTGGGGACTTATTGTTGGGGAGAGCTCTGACAACATTATCAATTTCCTCATGAGAGAAGGGCATCTCCAAGGAGAAAAGGTCATCTCTTCTTTGAATCAGTGAAACAGGGTCCACAGTGAAGCCCATAAATTCAGACACTCCCAATCTTGCTTTGAATTCATTCCATAGGCAGAGTGCTGAGAGATCAAAGAGCCATCCCTAGGATCAAGATAGTTTATTAACTTGTTCCTGAATTTCATGATAGCATTGGCATGAAAGAATTTGGTGCCTGCATCACCAACCTGAACCCATTTGACAGAGTCTCTCTGTTTCCAGTATAATCTTTGCTTCTCAAGCAGTTCAATGAGATGTTGTTCAAGGACCTTGAGGAAGTTCCACTCAAGAATACTCAAATCTCTGTGTTCAGCTAGCAGTTCAAGGAAGAAAATGACCATCCTGACATTAGCAATGGTGGTCTTTAGATTGCTCATAGAAGCCTGCCACTCTCTAAGACTTTTCCTTAGGTGTTTCATCTTTGCAGTAAGAAGTTTTGCCCTGTCATTGATGTGTTGAGTGGGCCCCTAGTTTTGAGTCAAAATATCCTGGAAATCCTGATGCTTGAGCAAATGGTTTTCAAATCTAAATACCCAGGACCTTGGAATGGCAGTTGAGATATCGATAATGCAGGGACAGTGATTAGAGGGAAGCATCTCTAGGGCAGTAACCTGCATGGTTGGGTAGGAGATATTCCAGCAAGAGGTGAAAACCCAGTCCAG
>JAKNSH010069394.1:0-10896 GCA_027790015.1 Cymbopogon flexuosus
CAGGTCGGTGGTTTTGACTCCGATCAGCTTGACACACAGCAGTCAGGGCACTAGCTAGTAGGGCAGGCAGCCTGGTCGGAAAAAAATTGCATGGGCGATGGGTGCATTCCGCCGCCTGGCGTGTCTGTTTGTCAGGGTGAGTGTCAAAGCGGCAACCGCGATCGTTGGTTGGTGCCGGCTGCGCCAACCTCCGGCCGCCGCCGCCGCCGCTGCCCAGTGCCGGACGTGCGACGGCGCACTTCTTTTAACAGAGGATAGTGTTGGCGATGGCGTGAGCTCCACCTCCACTTCCACGCGCGCGGTGGCGAGATGGTCGTGCACTCGTGCGCGTCGTCGGCCAGCGTCATGCCTGCCTGGTGCGCGCACCGAGTGTCCGAGTCAGAGGTAGTAGAGCAGACCGGTAGAGCTACCGTTGTCCCGGCCGGCCGCCTTCCCATATTCTCCTCCGATCCGGCGTGCATGTTGACGTTGCCGGCCGGCCGGGAGGTGGAGACTGGAGAGACAGGAGACAGGCAGACGGGAACGTGACGCGGCAAGTCAACTTGATCGATATAGCGACGGCCGTGATGTGATTTGTGCTGACTGATCGCCGTTTCCGCTCCGTTCGATCAATCCACCAGAGCACAGCACCACCTGCGGCGACCTGACTACCTATCTGAGCGCTGCGAGCACGCCGCCGATCGAGAAACAGACCTCGCGTCACTCACTGCACTGTGCGCGCTAATCGCTGCAGGAAAAGGTTGCGAGGTACTCCAGGCATGGAGACGGACTGGCACACGCGCGCCAGTCGCCACTGTGGCCATCGTCGTGGCGTTGATGGGCGCACAGCGCGCGCTGCTTTTCTCTGTTTCTGGAATGAAGCTACTGCATGCATGCTGCTGCTACGACTCTACTACCTCTACGTGGTGGTGCTGTACGAGCACAGCGGACGCTGTTCCGATTCTTTGGTTCAGAATTCAGATACGCATCGCAAATACTAGCAGCCAAAGCCTGTTGCGTGCTAGCGTCTTCCAGGTAGGATGAGCCGTCCGGTGTCACGGCCCGGAATAAAGCTAGCTAGGGAGGACAGACAGCAAGCAACATCCAATCCAATAAAGCATGACTGCATTTGCATGCGTTTCCAAAAGCATGACTGGGGGATTTGCGTTTCCAATGTGCATCCTGGCCTATCGAGCGAGCATTCGTCCGCTCAAAAAGATGATTGGATCGGATAGGAGAATGATGTCAGTGAAGGGAAATGAGACGATTCGATCTGGCCCCCATGGAAACCTAACTCTGATCCTGTGGCTCGTATAGCTCTCCCTCCATGCTCTACCTACCTAGTTCAGCTTTGGTTAATCCTTGTGCGTCTCCTCGATCACTCATCATCACCTCACTAACCTTTACGAACGAAATCTATGTCCAAAACCGCCAGCCTTTCCTTTTGATTTCGTGTAGTTTGTGTCACTCCAACAGGCACTGACAGCCTATCTGCAAGGGATGACGAGGACCGAAAGAGAGCTACAAGCCTACGACACCTGCAAGCGTAAAGAGGCTACTGCAGTGCAACCAAACCAACAGTGCCAATTGGCCCAATTGGTTGCTTTAGGGAGATGACCTCACTCATCCATCCACTGTACAATCTACGTGCATTTGGCTGGATTGGAAAGCCAATTCGTGCAGAGCTACCACTTCTTCTTGTTGGATGTATCGCTTTCCGACGGCTTGGATTTAATTGAGCATCATCAGGAGAATAATGTGAGGAGACACACAGATCTGCGAGATGGAAACCTGACCGGGTGATCTGGGGTGATCTGAAAGGAATGGCTCGCTCACTCGCCGAGATGGCGACTCTGGTGTTGGAGGTACAACAAAGCTCTATAGCGTCTTCACGCTTTTTCTCACATCAGACAAGGACTATAGAGGGCATCGTGAGCTTAACGTTTTCTGTTGGGGCCATTAATTGGTCCTAACGACCGTACGTATGACGATGTGAACAAAAAATCGCGTTCAGACGCACTCAAAGTAGATCCAGTGGCTAGGAAAAATCGAACATCTGAGAAATTAGGACACTTCAAATAGTCGTTTTTTAGGAACAATAGTCGTTGTTTTTCTGCACGTCTTTATATTAGGCGAAGCCCAAATCCGAGACAAGATCAAATCGGCGGTGGTCGTGCTCGCCTGGGCCGGGCCGGGCCGGGCCGGGCCCGGCTGGAGTGCATGGGCTGCAGATTGCGGAGGCAGGGTGGCCCAAGTTGCAATACTCATCTTTTTACATTTTCCCTTTCACCTGATTTCTTCCCCTTCGAAGCGCCGCCGCCCACCTCGATCGCCATCTGCGCCGCCCTCGCGCCCTCTGCCTTGCCGGCGCGCGCGCACCCCTCGCCCTCGGCATCTCCGACGAGCTATCTCCCCGCGCCCTTGTGACAGCGAGCGAGCGAGCGGCTGCAGCGCGCGCTTCCTCGCCGGACTCGTCGACCTGTCTGTGCTCCTGTTCTGCACCGCTGATGGAGATCTCATCAGGGAAATTGGCGCCGGAGCTGCCACAGGACATCCTGATGGACATATTTTCCCTCCTGGAGATCCCTGACCTAGCTCGTGCCGGCTCCGTCTGCTCCGCCTGGAACTCTGCATACACCAGCACTCGTCGTGACATCGGCCAACAGAAGAAGCCGCAGACACCATGCCTCCTCTACACATCAGAATCAGCTGGTGAGAATGTCGCTTGCCTCTACAGCCTTGCAGAAAATAGGCTCTACAGATTGACCCTCCCTGAGCCGCCAATACATCGAAGGTATCTGATTGGGTCCTCACATGGCTGGGTGATTACTGTCGACGAGCGATCAGAGATGCACCTGGTCAATCCAATCACTCGTGAGCAAATTGCACTGCCTTCCGTGATCACTTTTGAGCAAGTGGAACCCATCTATGACAGTAATGGTGTGATATGTAAGTATCATTACTACTCAATGAACAACAACACAAGGTCAGTTACTAGACCGCCATTGGCACTTGCTCTTCGGCAGCTGAGGTACCACTTTCATCATAAGGCACTCTTGTTTTGTGATGATGCATCTGCAGGAAGCTACATTGTAGTGTTCATCCACAAACCAGGTGGTCAGATTGCATTTGCTAGGTTAGGCGATGAGAAGTGGACACGGCTGGATCCATCTCACAGAAACTTTCATGACTGCATCTACAAGGATGGTCTACTATATGCAGTGACATCATTTGGTGAAATTGTCGCCTTCGATCTTAGCGGGCCTGTGGTCACGAAAAAGATAATTCTGGACAGGGTAAAAAGTATATCTGGGATGGAAAGGTTTTACATTGTTCAGGCACCATGGGGTGATCTGCTGCAAGTGCGCAGACCAGAAGTAGGGATAACAAAAGAGCCTGATGGGAGTCAGAACCCGGCGACATTTGTGAACAAAACCAAGTGGATGGAGATATATAAAGTTTGTGGTGTGACAAGAAAGCTAGAGCAGATAAATACCTTGGGTGATCATGTGTTGTTTCTCGGGAGTAACCAGTCACTGTGTTGCCGTGCTAAGGAATATCCGCAGCTGAAACCAAATCATGTCTACTTCACTGATGATGTTAGTTCTGCAGAATTCAGCTGCAAGCGGGGCTACCGCCTAAACATTGGAAGCAAGACCATGGAAGAGATCATCTTCCCTTGGCCTTGGTTGAACTGCCCGGCACCATTGTTCATCGTACCAAATCCCAGGAAGATGGATTTGATATTGCATATTTAGATGCAAGTATTACTGTATCAGCGGGGTCTCTTTTGAAGAGGCGAGTTATCATGGCTGCTTTCTAGCTTGTAGCATTGTACTGAATCTTGGATTTTGATCCTAAAACCCCTATGTGAACATGGCTTTAATTAATCTTCTGTAGTTACTTATTGTTAGTATCTCTTTTCCTTTGTTTTTAATAATTTCGCAAGGGCGCGAACGCCGCACCGCTTCTTCTCCCCTTCCCTAGCTACAGTTGCAGAGGGTGAAAAGGAGGCGACGGTTCCCGGTGGCGATTCCGCCGGCCTCGCTCCTCTCTCGCGACCGATTAGGAGCTGGAAAGGGAGGATGGCCGCGGAATCGCTGTGCGGATGCTTGTAGATTAGGATTGAGTCGTTCTAGGTCTAGGTTTAGCTCGCCGTTAGTAGATGGTGGAGCTAGGGTTTGCCAAGGTGACGGTGTGTCCCTGCGGCCTGTCTCTTCGAGCGACGTCGGCATGGCGGTGGTGGCGGCGGCGGCGGCGAATAAATCCTCCCGGTCTCTTCTTCGTCCCGTTGCTCATCGACTCCGGTGTCAGCGGCGTGACCGGAGAGGCCTCTACAGGAGTCCAAGGCTGGTAAGTCTTCGTTTCCGGCTATCGAAGATGCTACCGGCCGCTTTTGTTCTGGGGGCAGAGCTAGCTGTTGGTTTGGTGGTTGTGCGGCGGCTGGATCTGGCTTGGCGTTTCCTCGGCGGTGGAGGCTGTCGTTGGCGAGCTCGGATCCGGGGGCTGGAGGAGTTGGTGCGCTGCCCCGGTCGATGGGTGTCCGCCGTTGGCTTCATCAATTTCAAGGTGCTCCTTCAGTTTAAGGTGCTCGATTTCTTCCCCGGCGGCGATGTCCGGCGGCGTGGAGATCGACTTCGGGAGGTTGCAGATGGATCTAGGGGCTTATATGTAATTTCTCTTTTGCTTAGGGTCCTGTGTGAAGTTTGGCTGCTACAGCAACCTCTGTATCCTCTACATACGTCTTTGTATTTGTATGTCTTCATGTACGCTTTCCTTGTCTAAGAAATACAGATATGTATTATAAAAAAAAATTTCCCAAGGTAGTACTTGTGTGCAATATAAAAAGATCGGCAAAGGTAAGGGATACTACTAGTTGTTTCTGCGTGATCTGCCGCGAGAAAATGCTACCGTCAGGTGGCGCATTCTGTATAACAAAAATGTATGTGTAGCTGTAGATAGCCTGAATTCGCTCCGCTTGTTCTTCCAATGCGATGGGCCGGTTAACGCATAGCCAGTTACTGCTGATTGAGTGATTGAGAACACAGCCGCCTTGTTACTACTGGCCCGAGTTGCTGTTGGCACACCCCTAATAAGCAAATGCTAATTTGCAACTCGCAGGAACCGGAGGCCACTTGACGTGTCCGGGACCACGGGCACAGTCGTCTACGAGACATGATCATCAAGGAAATGCACATGGTTTTCATCTCCATGAAAGTTTTCTCCCTGCTGCCTGCACATGACACCACCTCCTCCCCATCGGGGGACAGATTCCCCATGCCCATTTGGGAGACATGAGGGTTAGAATCCCGACCAAAAAAAAATCATTATCAGAAAAAAAAAGAACAAATATCTCAAAAATGCTGTTGCAATTTAGAAAATCAGCTCCCTTGTAAACTTTCACAAGTACTCGTACATGATTTGGCACAACCTGAGTGTCCAGAAGATAACAAAAAAAATCTTGATCGTTCCCATTAGAATTTCATCACTTCACTCAAGCAGCAAAACCAAACTCGTACAAGATATATCTCTGAGAGAAACATCAGCAACCAATGAAGCATAAGATAGCTGGTACTAACACTAGAATCAAACTTCGGAAACTGAGATAGATGCTACTCCTAAAACCATCCACGCTAAAAAACCAAGCGAACGCAACAGCTGATCGTAGTCCATGACATTTGCATCCTCATCGAGCAAGGTAACTCTGCCCCAACCCTGCAAGCCAAAAAAACATGTATCAGCCAATTAAGAGGGCAAACACTAACGAATGGGTGCTGTGAATGGTGAAGTAAAAAGGAATTACTAATCATAGCATATAAGTTGTATAGGCATAGTTGTAATCCAGAACTGATTGTAATGGTTGTTTTATCAACAAAGATGAATAAATTTCTATGTTAGTGCACACTAATTTGAATGCAACAAATGTTAGGTGGGGTGGGGGAGGGGGAATATATTTTGAATGTACCTTCCATTAGTTGTGGCAGCTTTCATGTCGAAACTCATTGGTCAAAACCCGGCTTCATGTCCTATCAAATTGAAAGATCAGTTATTCATCTTCTACCTAGTTATTCAATCTGATCCATTTGAGATTGATTCTATACTTCAACAATGCTAAGATTTCTCACCTTTTGGCTATAAGATCCTTCGGTAGTTCCATGACAAAAGAATTTGTTGCATCTTATTCCCCATGCGTTATGATTCTTGCCATAGTGAGCAAACTGTAAATAAACATGGTCTTACATGACAGAACAAGGATTTCCAAGTACAAGGCCAATAAGATTTAGAAATACCTCATTTACTTCAACAGTGTAATTTAACTCTAAATAGCAAAAGGAACACAGGTGGCGAGATCTCCTTTTTAGTTCTGCAAGGAACACAGAATTGAAACTGATCGAACAGTCAGTGCAGAATTGAAACTGGGAGGCGGCATTTCCAGACTTCGCACTAAGTGCACTGCCTACAGGTGCATCTGATCATTGCCCATTGATTCTAAATCGGCAAGAACGTGTAGTCCGAAGAGCGTCCTTCAAATTCGAGAATCACTGGATGAAGATAGACGGTTTCACTGATGTGGTGCAAACGGCCTGGAACAAACCTCAGACGGGTTCGGCACATACTATCCTCAGCAAGAAGCTAGCTGAAACTGCATGCGCGCTACGACGTTGGAGCAAACCGCTTTTCAGCAATGCACGGCTGCAGTTGCACATCGCCAACGAGGTAATCTTCCGCCTCGACCTTGCTCAAGAAAGTCGGCAGCTATCTCCAGCAGAGTTTATGTTAAGAAAAGACCTCAAAGTAAGACTGCTGGGTCTTGCGGCACTTGAAAGAAGCAGAAGAAGACAGGCGTCCAGAGTCAATTACATCAAGGCAGGTGATGCGTGCACTAGATTTTTCCATCTTAAGATGTCTGCAAGAAGGCGAAGACAGTATATCCCTGCCCTCAAAGCTCAAGACGGCTCCTTAGTTTGGTGTCAGGAGGGCAAAAAGCAGATTGTCAAAGATTATTTCGACAACCTGATTGGGAAAAAAGAACGCAGGGGGAGGACAATGCAATGGCAATCCCTGGAACTCAATGTGCTGCAGCAGCTACCCGGTATGGAACTAGACAGGACATTCACTGAACAAGAGATTGAGCAGGCTGTACGCAGTTGCACAACGGAAAAGGCGCCAGGTCCCGATGGATTCACCAACGACTTTTACAGGCGGTGCTGGCCGATGATTAAGATGGATGTCGTCCGCGCTTTCAACTCCTTCTATCTGCAGCACAATGGGTCTCTAGAGTGTCTGAACCGGGCCCAAATCGTTCTACTACCAAAAGTACAAGTACCAGAGGAACCAAAGGATTTCAGGTCGATAAGTCTCATACATTCATTTGCAAAGCTGCTCACAAAGGTACTGGCAATAAGGTTATCGGGCTACATTGACGGACTCATTTCCAGAGCTCAAAGTGCCTTCATCAAAAAAAGATGCATCCAAGACAACTTCTTATATGTCCGAGGATTGGCAAGACACTACCACAGAATCAGGACGCCAGCATGTCTGATTAAACTAGATATCACCAAAGCCTTTGACTCAGTCTCTTGGGAATACCTAATCGAGCTACTCAATAGGAGAGGCTTCCCGAGAAGATGGATTGACTGGCTGGCGGCACTTCTGCGTACATCTTCATCGACTATTATGCTAAATGGAGCCCCAGGCGACAGTATGCAACATGCAAGAGGCCTCAGGCAAGGTGACCCACTGTCACCTTACCTGTTCATTCTAGCTATCGACATTCTAAACAATATTTTCCAGAAAGCTACAGAACTGGGGTTCCTATCAAAGCTGAAAGGAAGACATGCCAGCCTTCGCATATCCATGTATGCTGACGATGCGGTGATCTTCACAAACCCATCTAAGGAGGACATCAAATGAATCATGGAGCTTATGACGGCCTTCGGGGAAGCGACGGGGCTCAAGATTCATGCAGAAGAGTACTGTGGCGACAATCAGATGTGCTGGACTAAACATGGAGGACATATTGCAGGACTTCCCAGGCCCTAGAGTGCACTTTCCAATACAGTATCTAGGGCTGCCGTTGACCCTTGGGCGACTAAAGATGGTACACTTGCAGTATATACAAGACAGAGCGAAGGCAAAGGTTGCAGGTTGGCAAGGTCGCCTGCTCACTGCGGCGGGTCGTCGAGAACTTGTACGCTCAGTACTAAGCTCGCTACCGGTATACCTGCTAATAGCAATCAAGGTCCCCAAAAAATTCCTAAAAGAATTGGACAAGATCAGAAGGAGATTCCTTTGGGCTGGTGACCAAGAGCTAACCAGGGGAAAGTGCAAGGTGGCGTGGTCCAAGGTCAGTATGCCAACATCACTGGGGGACTGGGCATTATAGACTTGGAAAAATTCAGTCGTGCGCTACGATTAAGATGGCCATGGTTCTCATGGGATGACAGTGAAAGGCCGTGGAGAGGACTGGAATTGCCGGTGGATGAGCAAGATCTTAAACTCTTTCATGCATCAACTCAAGTGACAGTGGGCAATGGGAATAAAGCCTCCTTCTGGAAATGTAGATGGCTGTTCGGAGAAGCACCCGCAACTATTTGGCCGGCTCTGTTCAGTCACAGCAAGAGAAAAAAACCGCACAGTGCGAGAGGCACTTACTGATAACAAATGGGTGCAGGACGTGGACTACAATTTGACTGAACCATTAATAGCGCAGTTCGTTGAGTTGTGGGAGAGGCTACAGCAGGTAGTGCTATCATCAGAGCAAGATAAAATCACTTGGCTGCTCACTCCAGATGGTAAATACACATCGACATCAGCTTACAAGGCACAGTTCTTCGGTAAGACAGCATCGCCAACAGTGGAGATCACATGGAAAACTAAAGCTCCACCGAAATGTCGATTCTTCATTTGGCTCATGCTACAAAACAGGGTGTGGATAGCTGCGCGTCTCCAGATCAGGGGGTGGCCAAACAACTATTTCTGCCCCTTGTGCATGAGAAACCTTGAGACAATACAACACCTAATGCAGGAGTGTAGGTTCTCCATTCAAGTTTGGGATGGAGTTGGAGCCTGGATCTCAGCTAGTGCACTAAGGCCAACAAACTGGACACAGATGGCAGATTTCGACCTCTGGTACATTCAGATGGGTAACAGTGGGAACGGAGCCAGGAGGGAAGGAATCCGCACGACCACCATGATGACTGCTTGGATGATTTGGAAGGAAAGAAACAACCGTATCTTCAACGGAGTTGAAAGAACAGCAAGTCAAGTACTCCAGATGATCAAAGATGAAGCACAGCTATGGATATGAGCAGGGAACAGAGGCCTTCAGATGGTTCTCCCAATGGAACATCCTGTAGGCGGGTATGGACCTTAGTTGTTAGTTACTTAACATATGTAATAGCTTCTTTGTAGACCAGGGTTGGCAAGAGTTGCTTTGCTGCAACTCATTGCAAAATTGGTGCACCTTGCGCCGAACTCTTGTAATTAATTTGCTTCGCTCTTATCAATGAAAGCCGGTAACGGATCTTTCGAAAAAAAAATATGCGACATATCACACACGGGTTACCCTGGACGACGTGTCTCGAAGCCATGCCATGTGTGCCCATGGCCATGTGATAGTCCATGTATTCCCGGTTTCTTCTCTTCGTCCGGCTTCCTTGCTTCTCTATTTTTTTCTCGAATACATATAAAAGATTTTATGTATCATTATAATCTATATCGCTTATAAAGATAAACGATATTAAATATTTCTCTTGCCATACAAAATGCCAACATCAACATCCACTTAATATACCATTAGCACATTCTATCTCTCTCCATACAAAATGTCTACGTCATTATCCACTAACACGTCCAACTAATACATGTCATCACATTAGCAAACCATATCATTTACTAACATTACATTTAGTTTTCTACATCATAATGCTAAAAATTGTCCATTAATATGTATTAGGGTATTTATTTGATCATATTAGAAAATATAAGTAGTATAATTGTACCAGCAATTCCTGCAGGAACGTGCGGAATTTTCTTAAGAAAGAGAGTTTAACCATACACACTACACACTTCTAATGAGCACCCTCCCTCTATAAGGCTTCCTTCCTTCTCACGACTGCCTAGAGCCTTTGAGGCAACAACTCGGTGTGAAGCAAGGGAGCTGTCATTTTGGTGTTGGGTCATGAAAAGGTTACTTTTAGATTTTATTAGTGAAGTTACATACTTCAGCAACATTAACGCAATGATGGAGCATTGTGCGATCACTGCATGTTGTCAAAAGATCCTCAGTCTGCTGTGAGTTGCTGAAGTAGTTGATGATCTTCCGCACCATGACACCGAAGTTGAGCCCGCATCACGCCATCACATGCTCCGGCGCCATGTACCCACTGAAACATGAAATCGAGCAAAAAAAAAAAAAATTATGAACAATAAACTTTGGGTGGTGGTGTGAGAGTCTTCGTACAGTATACGATATAATATTTTCCTCTCACAACAAAACAATTGTTATTAGCCGTCTAAACCATCTGCCAAACAACCCCTTTGCCTCTACCCCAATGCGTGCAGCATCCTACGTTTCTCGGTGTCTGATGACACGAGGAAAGCGAGGAGTGAGTGTCAATCTATTTAAGCATCTTCAAGGTTAGGTTGGTGAGCAGGGGTCACAAAATTTATATAGAGAATAAAGAATTTTGATAATTGACATGATAATTTGCAAACTTTTTTAAGATTAATCAGTGACACGTGGATCAAGAAATTAAAATTTTGAAATCCTCACGAATTGACTATTGAGTGTGAATATTAGAACTTTCCCCAATACTAGTACATGCCACTTGTGCTGTGCCGACGCCGCCGTGTCAGCCACCGTTGCGGCTCGCCGGGGCCTGGACGGTTCTCGGTTGATATATTTGGTCGTTG
>JAKNSH010069469.1:0-15410 GCA_027790015.1 Cymbopogon flexuosus
TAATACTCTGTGTGTATTGGATAGAAGGAAGGGGGTGAACCCCAGGGTACATATAGGCAGTGCCTAACCCTAACCCTAATGGGCCTTGCCCTACATGGGCCGGCCCTGGGCTGGAGGCCCACACACACACACACTCCAACAAATTGAGTGGTTTTTTCAAACTTATGAGCTAAGGTTCTTCTAGTTGTCTTAACTTGCTGAATTTTACAGGGTGATCTTGAGGAGAAAGCAAGAAGTTTACGCAAGGACATAATGGGTCATGTAAGTATGCTACAATATCAGATCGACATTGCACATTATGTTGTACATCTCTCTCTGTCTCTCTGCATTTCAAATTGAGATAAACTTCTTTCTTTGGTTAGTCAATAATTACTGTTTGTATCTCAGTTCTCATGACATGGCTATCGCACTAAAATCTGTACTTTGGTTCTCAGACATGTTTTGTATAGATGTTCTCTTCTAATTTTACAAAATGATTTGTTTGCAAGATATTATAACTGAGTGGCCATTTTCTCTTTTAGTGGATCATTAAAGAACTCCAGAGGCTAGAAAGATTAATTGACAGGGCAAGTGAGAAAGGTTGGCGCGACGAATATCCTTGCTATATGAGCTTTCTTAATCATGTAATGATGTTTCTTGATATGGAATCTATCTTGTTTTCATTTTGTGACTGTTGATTGTGACTAGTCACAAGTGAACTTTGTGCTGTGTACTGTTGTATCCTTAACTGGTTGCATTTACAAAGTTTGAATGCCTTGATAAGAAACAGCTCTTGCGCAAACCATCTGAACAACAACGTCTACTTGAAGAGGTCCCACGAGTTATTCCAGAGATGGATGATAGTAAGGATACCGAGTTTCAAACTACAGAACAAGACAAACCTATTCAAAAAAGTAATGTCGCTTTACAAGGTACACTCTTAAAATTTCTGTTATTGGTAATTATTACTGAATTCTATCTGTGTAACGGCAAAAGCATCCAGAAATTATATGAAAATAAATTCTAGTAGCATTTGAATTTTCTTTGCATCATCAATGTCCTTTGTGGTATGTTCTCTTCTTCTGCTTAGATTTGTGATTTCAATGTAACTTCTCTACACAGTAAAAGTTGCCTATTGTTATTTTATTTATGTTGAATATGAACACAGTAAAAGTTGGCCGTAGAATTGGATACATTGAATTATCAGAAAGGAGTCACTCTTTTTTTTGCATTCTCTTGTTTATTTCATTGGCTTCTTTTTGGAAATTTCATTTTCTTGAATGGAAAGCAAACACCATTTATTATATTGCAGGTACCAATGGAGAGCATTGTTTCTTCGAAAAGATGCTCAGAAGAAAATTACAAGGATTTGCTTCTATATTTTGTGTTAAAAATTTTTCATGCAAGGTGAACATTGTGATATTTATTTTGTAGGTACCAATGGGACAGGAGCTCCTTTTTTGAAGAGTTGCACAGAAAAAAATGTCAAAGGTTTTGCACTTTACTTGTATATTCAGCACTTGACTGTTTGTAATTTATGTGAGGTTAATGTTGTGTTTTATGTGTTTGTACTGATTGGTAGAGCGCTCTTTGCTTGAATATTTCTTCAAAAGGAAAATTTAAAGGTTATATAATATGTCCTCAATTATTTTGCCTGAACCATGACCTGCTTTGTGTTTATCTGTTTCTTGTCTCTTTGGGTTTCATATCTAGCCTACCCCAACTTGCTTGGGAAAAAAGGCTAAGTTGTTATTTGTTGTTGTATTTTGGATAGAAGAGATAAGCAGTCTAAGTTTCTGTAGGTACTGGAGGCGAGAGAAATCTTTCCTTGAAAAGTTTGTTGAAAGAAAAATCTGAAGGCTACAATATATATTTTCTTGGATTCTTTGATGTTCTGTGGCCTTCTTAAAGGCTTAATTTCATGTGGTATAATCTGTCTATTTGAAATGTTATTATGTTAAGGACATTCGAATTAGACACCGTATTGAACTATAAGGGCCCATTTGGTTTGTAACTATAGTTGCATAAGTTCAGTCTTTCCACTTTTGTGGCTTGACAATCGGAACACGTGAGTATTGTCCTTATATTTGCATGTAGATTAGATTAGACCACATGGTGAATTGCTGGAAAATTCTAGCCTGTCAAAGTGGAAAATTTACTGGTTTAAACCAATAACATTTAATGGGTCTAATGGGCAGCCTAATAACACAACTGTTAAAGAAATTGACTTAGCAAGTATAATTTTCTAGAATTTTTCCGTAACGGTTTTTCCTTAAGGCGACCAGCAGACCACCCACACACCACACACCACATTTTGCCCTCATCATCTCTTAACGAAAGTGACAAAACTGCTCCTATCCTTCCAAATCCACCAAGTCACCAACGCTTATGCTTTGCTTTTAGTAGGATTTTTTTTGAAAGGAACTTTTAGTAGGATTTAAAAACTGGAGTAAGTGGATACCTGGCTAGTTTTCATTGCTTTTACTATTTTGACAGTTACTACGGCCTACACCGATGGTGGTACCACTGTAGCACACACTCCAAATCAGAGCACTAAAGGTTCTCTTATTACCCGTCTTTTAACTTAAGTTTTCTAACAACTGATCTAGTAACCTTTCCTCTACCTGTATAGCTGCCATTGCATTTTCTCCTGTGCTACCGAAGTATTTGCATCGCCAAGCTGCCACTGAAGCCAATAATGCTGGTGATATTTCACCTGTTCAAAAGCTGGATGCTGAAGGTTCTCTTATGCTAGTCCTGCATGTCTAATCGTGCAAATTTTTTATACATCCACTTTGCTTTGCATTTTGGTCAAACCTCTAATGCAAGCTGTTCTTATTTGCATTGTTCATTTGGGCGATGCAGGCGCTAAAGGTAGTACTGATGGTGATAGAACTGGAACAGAGCTTGCAGGTGCAGCTAGGACTGATGGTGATAAAACTGGAGCAGATACCCAGCACGGGAGCATTAAAGGTTTGCTTGCAATCAGTTTCCAAGGATGGTCTTTTATTAGTTTTCCTCTTTCTGCTGTTGTATTTCTTTCTGATGTATACATGAGCTATCTGATGCTTTTCATTGTTACTACTTCACAAAGCTATGAAAGCCAACACCGCTGGTGATGCACCTGGAGCATTTTTGGAAAAGCATTGTGCTGCTAAAGGTTTGTTCCACTGCTTTGCTGCTAATGATGTTCTAATGCTAGTTGATTGAAAACATGATGTTTCTGACCTCTGAAGTTTTTATTCCCTTTTCTCCTTTCATTGTTATACCTGACTGAACATGGCTTGCTTCAGCTGCTGACGTTATTACCATTGACGACGACGACGACAATTATCCTTGTGATAAAGGAGAACAAACAGCAGTAATTATTGATCTAGAAGCTGATGATGCCGGGGATAACCATCCCGTGCAACACGAGACGAATTGCAGAGGCCATGGACGCACAGAGGAGGAGGAAGAATGGTATTACATTGATCCTCAGGGTGAGGAGCAAGGGCCATTTCCAATGCAGAAACTGCGCCTTTGGAGGGAAAATGGCTTCTTCACCGAGGACTTCAGGGTCTGGAGAACAGGCCAAACTAGTAACGATGCCATCTTGCTCACAGACGCACTACAGATGACTTGGTAGGATAGTTAGGAGCCTCGTAGAAGACTAATGTATTATATTGTAGGTATACTGTATGTATCGTAGAAGACTAGATATAAATGTTCTGCTTGGGTGTAAATCCTTTTGTGTTGTGTATATGATGATGTGTTGTGTATATGATGATGACACCCTAGCCCCACCCTTACACCACCCAGCAGTCAAAAACCACTCACCAAACAAAACAATGGTTGTTTGATGGGAAAGATGATTTGTTGGGATGGAATATTTCTGGAGTATGGAGTATGCACTATCATCCAGTATCCCCGTACTGTGACAATGTTACTGAAAATCCGGTTCTTTGGCCATGTTACGGAGAACATACACGGTCATCTAATTTGTCCAATCGTCTGTTTAGGCATGTGATGATGCGAACGAGATGACATGGACGCGTGTATATTGTTTGTCCGTGCACGTTATGGTGCGAGCAAGCAATCTTCTTGCTGTCCGTGTCCAACGTACAGCTGAAGTTGGAAGTTAGGCCATGCCCTCACGCCAAACAAAGAGAAACAGATATCCCATCAACACAAACTTCAATCCAAAATATACAACCGATTACGACTCCAATCTCAATTCCCAACTCCTCCCAACAATCCTTTATAAAAACTCTCGTCATCAACCACTAGTCCAACGACGTCCGACAACCAAGAATCAACACCGTCATGGCCACGGCCACCACGTGCCGCCGCCGCCGCCTCCTCCTGCCTCTGCTCTCTCTCCTCCTTACCGTCTCGGCGATCGGCTCGACGCACCTCCCCACCGGCACCGCAGCCGGCGTCCGCGGCTCGGTCAACGACGACGCCGTCCCGGTCGTGGCCCAGCCGAGCGCATACGAGATGCTGGAGGGCTTTGGATTCCCGAGGGGCATCTTGCCGGAGGGCGTGACCGGGTACACGTACCGGCCGTCGGACGGCGCGTTCGAGGTGTTCATGGCCGGCGGGGACTGCGAGTTCGAGGTGGACGGCGGCTACCGCCTCACGTACCGGCGCAGGATCTACGGCAACGTCGAGGGCGGCAGCATCCGGAACCTCGGCGGCGTCTCGGTGCGCATGTTCCTCTTCAACTGGGGCATCGACCGCGTCGTCATGGAGGACGCGGACCACCTCATGTTCTGCGTCGGCCCGCTCTCGCAGGCGTTCCCCGCCGACAACTTCGTGCAGTCGCCGCAGTGCCGCCGGCGGCGTTGCCACGGTGGCAGCGGGGACGGCGTGGCTGCTGCCGGCGGTGGCGTGGCGGCGGCGATGTAGGATACCGTATATATACGTTGGGTGTATGTACGCGACGGAGGCCGGAGGAGGAGATCAAACCGATCGAGACGTGTTGATTGAATTTTACGTGTACAAACTACAAATTCAATTTTCTTTGTTGCAATGAGACGCTTTATTTGGCTATGAAGAGATTGCGTTTGCACTTGCACATGTGATATTTTTAGTGGTTTGCCTCTGATCGAAGTGACAGTGATTATTGCGTACTAGGTGGTTAAAGTCGAGTCCATGATCCTGTTTGCCCAAACTTCGCTACCATGGTTCTCAGTAGCAGCTCCAGTACTATTTGTTTGGACTCGACGATCAGGCGATAATCTGCTCCAGCCTCCCAAGAGCTTTGGTTGAGTTTTCTGAAGCACATAAGGTTCATTAGATTATGATTGACTTCATGATCTGATATAAAGAGATTACTGATTGGACTGCAGAGCTTTTCTTTTCCAATATAAAAGAGATGGAAACCTTAGCTGGATGTGTTAGCTTTAATAGTTGAATTTTAGTTTCCCAAATTCGTGTCAAGATCTATGTTGTAGAGATGGTGAATCTACGAGCTAAGAAAAATCCAAGAGTTTAATACTTTCTTGCAACTGATTCTATGAGCTAAGGACAATGCGAAAAGTTATGTAGTTATAATTATTCAGAATTGCAATTACTTTAGATGCTCTTTTTTTTTATGTATTTTGTAGTAATTATACTGTAACTAAGCTAGTCTGTTACAAGACACTAACCACACAACACGCAGCCAGTCGATCATCTGCCAGTGTTCTAGCTCTGTTCTGCAGGAAAGCTACAGCAGCTTCAGAGACGAACACATCTGCAACACCTTGCAGCCACTGTAGGTAAAAGCAGAGCCATGATCTTTTCTTCAGAGTTTTCTGTAGCACCGCCTCGAAACTCTCAGAATTCGTAGCAAGCTCCTCCATGGACGCAGTCATGTGATGTGGATCTCAAACTTGTTTGGCTTGCGGACAGGCGCTAGCTGACTTCTGGTTGTCGAGAGGAAGTTCCTCTAGTTGCTCTGTTCTTCTGTCTTGTGATACTTAAGAAAACTCTGAAGAAAATACACGCCGGAGAGAATACATGGGCCGAGCTGCCCCTTCTACATTCAGCTTCCTCGCTCGAGGGATACCGAGGCCCACTAAGTCATGAACCCGCCGGCGTTTTTTCTTTTTCTTCGCTTGATGGCTCTGACGCAACTTGTATAGTCACCGTCGCCAAAGTGTTTGAGATTCTTGACAGAGTAGTACTGTATGCTCGGTCTCAGGACGACAGCGGCTGCGCATGAAGTGTGGCTTTGCCACATTGCTTTCCCCCGTAGTAGGACGACGACTGAAGATTACTCTACACATCGAAGCTGTCCTTTGTGTACGTCGTGTAAGTTCCTCTAGTTGCCTGAATCTCTCTTTATACCATTATATATATAAGTCTGCATGCATGTATGTATGTGTAGCAACTAGAATCACCATGGATATGATATTACACGAAACATCCACCGACACGTAATCGCATCGTCAACACTCAATACTATATGAGTAATTTGTCAAAAAAATACTATATAAGTATATATGCATATACTAAAGTAGCGCGCTCTCTGCTTTGACAATGGCTTTGTACAGTAGTTTAGGTCAGCCTGAACCGCGCGCCGCCTCATCTTTCTGTTGTAGCCTAATAGAAAAACCAATACACACTTCATATAATATTAAGATTATAATAATGTCATGGTCAGCACGAGTGAGTGCAGCTGGAACTTTATGGAACACTTGTATTAATATATACGAGAATATGTATATAAAATGTCAGTTATTATCAGCGTGCCGTCATGCTTGTGCCGCGTGATTAAGAGACAGCGCGACGGACACTTAGCTTGATTATATATGAGCTTGGTCGTCTAGGCGTACGTCTGGATGGCCTGAATCAATAATTCAGATTAGACGCCGCCGGTTAAGTAGATACGTGGCTGGCAGGCAAGCATATCAGACCATATAATTAAGATGGACCGGCCGGGGCGAGTCATCACCATCGATCATATCTGCGATATCTTTTGCCTGCTGCTTTAATTTTCTTGACTTGTTGATTTAATTCCTGGCATCTAATCTAATCTAGTTTGTTTGTTTCTCGCTCGCGCCCACGTACACGTACCTATCTCGCTTTTTTGTTTGACGCTGAAAGTGTGTAGTACTGTATACACACATCAATAAGCATCCACGTACGTACATTCACGGCTCACCTGCCAGTACTGCCAGCCGTCTGTCACGACGTACGCGAGGCCAGAAGCTTTGCACGCCTTTGGCCTTCATCTTAATTGTGTAGATCCATATATACTATTATTTATACATACTTCATAATTTATTTTTCTCTTGATTTATTTAGACTATTATTGTCATTACTACTACTTTACTTAGCAAGCGACACTACATACGTACAAACAAGCTCCAATTATAAATTCATAAATCATAATATCATATCAAAGGTTGGATGGAGAGGCGGCACACATCAGCGTCTGCTTTTAGTAGCCCACGTTCCCATCTTTACTTGATAGCTCTGCGCCTACGTGTCACCCCCCTAATTTGGACGTGCATTAAACAAACTTTCGTTCAGAGACGACGACGCTGGATCGATCCAACAATTAACTACTTAATTGATTTCAAATATACAACTCCGATTCTCCATTCCGCCCGAATACGTGTACGGTTATGTACCATCACCATCAGTCAGCTAGCTAGCCGGTTCATCGTCCACGTACGTACGTATCCACGCATCAGCACAGCGGCACACCGATCATCTCTAATGGCGGCCGGCAGGGCAGGCAGGCAGGCAGGCCAGTTTCTTTCACCGGTCGACAAAAATGAAAAGGTGCTTGCAGTGCAGCGGTGGAGATGCCGGTGACCGGTGAATTCGAGCTAGCGATCGCTATATATGCATGGTAGATGATCGGTTAGACGTACGCCTCGGACAGCTAACCATCCATATGGTCACGTTGCTGTCGGCCGCTGCTGCAAGTACGTACGGTAGGCATCACAAGTACGGGGTGCGTATAGAGTAGATCGATGGACCGAAAGAGCTAGTAGGTGTCGATGCAGGTACGGTGCATGTGGCCGCGGACACCTCACCGTCACCGCGCGTGGAGAATCTGGTACATGTGTGAGAGGCTGAGAGCCCTGCGCCACTAATCTAGCTATCTCGATCGTTCAAAGTATAGCTTACCTTGGTCTTGCAGGATAACTACGCATGCCATCCGATCCGTAGCATATCGTGCTAGTGACTGCCGGAGAATATAATATCTATCTCTTTATTACTATCCTGTGGTCATTAGCGGATAGAGAACGACATTAACTGGCGAAAGAAAACACACCCGCACAGGACTAGAAATCTCATGGAAGGCAAGGAATTCATTCTGCTGAAAGCTACCGGATCCTAACAGTGCTCGATAAGCTTTGCCGCCCGTACGTGTCGACCCGAAAGTACTTCCCAGCCGATGCGAAAGTTGGCTTTGACTGGTCTAATCCGATGCTAGTGTAATGCCAGCCCGAGCCTAATCTCCCGTCACGTTGCACAGCAGATCCCGTTGTAACGTTGTTCCACGAAGCTCGTTGCATTGGCTCAGCTACCAGCCGCTAGTGGACGCATATCTACCTGTGCATTGCACGTCTGCACGGCGCCCGGGCAAGCGTGCCAGGCATCTCAATCACGTGGCCATCGCCTGTGCGGCTGGACCGCAGGACCCGCTCGGGGAATCTGGATCTTCCGCGCACAGCGTCCTTGTGGCTCCACCATTTTCCGCGCGGTTCGTGAAGATCTACTGTTCGTGCACCGTATGCGCGCAGACAGACACTTTATGTGTATCATACACACTTACTGTAGAAAGATGTTAGTCGATGCTAGTAATTAGTAGTTAGGTAATAATATATAGTTTGCAAAACGGTAGTATGGAGTTAGGTATGATGTAGAGTTTTCAAGATGGAGGGGTGTTGCTTTCGAGCATGAGGAGATGAGCATCTTATTTTATTCCGGTTCTCATTATTATGTGGGGCTGTCCCATATTGAGTTGAGTTGAGTTGATCTTAAAAAAAATTATGTTTTATTTACGAATGTTTATGAATATTCACCACTTCATATTTTAAGTATTAATAAGTATCAAACTTTGCCATATGAGCATTCTATTAGATATTATAAAAATTACAAAAAAAACCATGTCTAAAATATATATAGTATGTGTATTTTTATACTCACTATGTTGGACAATAATAGAAAGCCATTCAAAACATGACTATGCACTTGTCTTAATATTTCTACTATCATACTATAGTTTCCTTTTGAATATTGTTACTTTCAAGTATAACAACAACCGTATTATTTCAAGGTTGGGGTTTTAAAGGTGAGATAAGGAAAAAAAGGATTGCAAACAGTGAGGAACTAATATTGCTTTAGGAAAGGGAAGAGCAGGGTGATCTTGATCCTCATCAAGCTCTCAGGAAGTATTCTATTATAAAAAAAAAATCAATCTTCTTGAGACTGAAGAATCTTATAGGCATTCTAGAAGTTATGAAAAGTGGCTACTGGAAGGAGATTCAAATTCTTCCTACTTTCATAAAATTGCCAATGGAAGACAGAGAAAAAAATACTATTATTTCATTGGAAAAAAATGGGATGACAATTGAAGGGGATGATAACCTACTTAGACATGCATCTCAGTACTACTCAGAATTGTTTGGTCCAGAAGTTGAACATAATATACATATTGATCCCAGGTTGTGGGAGGATATAGTGAAAGATAGTGAAAGTGAAAATGAAGAGTTGTGTAGACCTTTTAGTGAAGAGGAGATTAAGAATTCTTTATTCCAAATGGAATGTAACAAGGCTGCTGCTCCTGACAAAATTCCCATTGAATTTTATCAAAAATGTTGGTCTATTGTTAAGAGTGATATCATTCAGCTTTTTGATGATTTTCATAAAGGAATTGTGGATATCAGCAGGATCAATTATGGGATCATAACCTTGTTACCTAAAGCTGCTGATGCCCCCAGAATCCAGCAATACAGGACAATATGCCCGCTCAACTGTGTGTACAAACTGATTACTAAAACACTAACTCTTAGTCTGGCAAAAATTGCTGAAACTAATTCATAATAATCAGTCAGCATTCATGAAGGGCAGGAATATTGCTAATGGGATCATGATCCTACATGAAATCCTCCATGAAACAAAAAGAAAAATCAAGTAGGGATAATCCTTAAACTGGATTTCGAAAAAGCCTATGATAAGGTAAAGCGGATCTTCCTATTTGAATGTCTAAATCCTAGAGGTTTTTGTGAGCAATGGTGTAAGGCGACTCAACAAGTGTTGTCTGTTGGGACAGTTAGCGTTAAAATGAACAATCTGATAGGCTCTTACATCAAGAGTTACAAGGGAGTGAGGCAAGGAGACCATCTATCTCCCATCTTATTCAATTTTGTAGCTGATGGTCTCACTAGAATGGTAGTAAAAGCACAATCAAACAAATTGTTCTGTGACCTAGTTGATAACATAATCAATAATGGCATCACAATTCTACAATATGTAGATGATACGATCATATGTCCGAAGCATGATATTGAGGGTGCTAGGAACCTCAAGATGCTGCAATACATGTATGAATTGATGGCTAGATTAAAAATCAACTTCCTTAAAAGTGAAGTCATTACCATAAATGATGAATGTAATTGGGCAGACACATATGTTGAAATCTTCATATGTCAAATTGGTCACTTTCCCTATTAAATATTTAGGGTACCTATCAGCCCCAGTCGACTTCATGTTGTTGACTGGCTGCCACTAACTGAGAGAAGTCATAAGAAATTGGATGTATGGAAGAGTGGATCTGTGTCCATTGCTGGTAGGAAGGTACTTATCAATTCAAGCTTGAATAATGCTCCAATCTATCAAATGTCCATGTACTTGCTTCCTATAACCACTGTAGCTTGTCTTGATAAGATTAGAAGAACCTTCTTCTGGCAAGGGGTGGTACTAGAAAAAAAATACCATCTAAGATTTGTAAAAGTAAGAAAAATGGTGGGTTAGGCATCAAAGATATCAGAAAAATGAATATCAGCCTTCTTCGCAAGTGGTTCTGGAAACTTGAAAAAGAGCAAGGCATGTGGCAACATATTGTTAAAGCTAAATATTTGAAAAAAAGACTCTGTTGTCTGGTCTGATCTAATGAAAATCAAAAGCATCTATTTACAAGGAAGGAGGGTGGAAGTGAGAGATAGAAAATCCAGTCTCTTTTGGTTAGATACCTGGTTATATGATGAACCTTTGAAACAGCTCTTCCCAGTCTTGTTCTCTCTTTGTGAGCAACAGGAGTGTGTTGTTTACCAGGTTTTTATGAACCTGGCAGCATAACCATTACTAGATTCCTAGTGGATGACTGGAAGATTCAATGGGATATGTTACCTCATAATACTCTTAGTATTGGGCTGAGGGAAGGGAATGATATAGTAAAATGGAATGGGCAGAAAAATCTTTTCTCTGTCAAATCGACTTACAACGCACTTACTTCTAATGAGGTTGGTCTTTATCAAAAGTATACCTAGAAAAGTAAAATTACAGAAAAAATCAAAAAAAATTCTATGGTTAATCTCTAATGATGCCATCCTAACCAAGGATAATATGAGAAAAAGGAAATGGAATGGGGATCCTAGTTGTCAATTTTGTATACATGAGGAATCTGTTACTCATCTATTGTTTCAATGTAGTACATCTAAAATAGTTTGGGCAACATTTGCTACTTGTATTGGTGCATCTGATATCCCTAACAAATTTAATCAATGTTGGGCGTGGTGTGAAAATGGCTCTCACACATATCTCAATTCCATACTCTTGGTATTGCTGCTATCTGTTGGGCTATTTGGAAGGCAAGAAACAAAATCTATTTTGATGGAGGAATAATTGAAAGTCTATTATTATTGTATTGTATGTCATGCTTGTGCCATAATGAACTACTGGGCAGGGTTATATGGTGATAACGACAAGGAGACCATCAAGAAAAATGTTGACTCCATGATCAAGATTGCAGTGAAGTTGCTAGCCTAGAAGCAGAGGACTCCGAGGGACAGGCAACCGGAGGAAGAGCAGGAGTAGTAAACACAAGCTTGATGGGGGGTACTGGTGCCTGTCAACCGCTGATATCTGGGGTGTCTGGCCGTTCACTCTTTTCTGTCTTCCCGCTCAAGAGAAGCATGCTCTTTCTTATCTTTGTAACTATCTGGAAGTCGGTTATTGTCTGTTTGCCTAGCTTTACTCTCTATCAGCGTTAGCCTATGCTTTTGGTTTGTAAGTTGTTTTGTCCTAGGTCTTGTCACTCATGATGTCAAGCACAAAAACTCTCTGTATTTTCATTATTCGTAATGGAAATAGGGTTCCCCGTTTAAAAAACAACAACAACCGTATTAATTTTTTAATCTAACTATTTGATTTATTATGATTTAACAAATATGCCATAGGAAAAATAGGTTCAATGAGTAGGGGCGAAGTAGAGTAGCAAAGGGTGCCCTGCGCTGTAGTAGTGATGACTTTGCATGCCTTAATATTTCTACTACCATATTCTAGGATTTTAACCTAGCTATTTGATTTATTATAAATTGAGAATAATGTGACGTACAACACCACTGGAAAATAGGCTTAAAAAGTAGGGGTGATGTGGAGTAGCACAGGGTGCTGAAGATAGAGAAGATGTTTATTTCAACTTGCATTAGTACATGATATTACTTCTGCTTATCTTAATAATTCAAAAGTGTGGTAATGATTATTTTTTCGGTTTGGGTTATTTCTAATGCCAAATGACATGATCACATGACTTGGGATGAAGTGAACACTGGTTGTGTGAGAAGACGTGTGAAGGGGCTTTTAAGTTGCCGATTTTCTTGCTCATTGTGAGCCCATTCCACTACATGGTGGGGTGTGTTTAAGATATTTGGCTTGAGCACGTTGGGGGTTTTTTCTCTCTCTTTTTTCATTTTAGTTGTTCTTCTTCTTTTGGCTTTGTTAGTGTCTATATTTTCTTGGATTTTATTCTTTTATTCCTTCTCTATATAACAATAAATATCTAGCAAATTTTGTCATTATGAGTTGAGTTGGACTAGGACACTGAATGAACTATTTACAATACTACAATCCTTGTTAATTAGAATCATTAATAAGAATTCCAGTTGATTTATAATTTTTATTAATAGTATTGTAGAAGATTATTGATAAGTGCTGATATAACCTGGCTTGTATTTTCTTGGCATCACTTTTATTCTTTGCAACAAGCATAGGTTGAGTTGAGTTGAGTTGGCCTCCAAAATAATATTGAAAATCAAATTTGACTAAACCATTTGTGCTATAAAAATGTAATAAAAGTTATTATAACCATGGTTCTCACCAATCTGTTTAAAGAGGAATAAAATGGTAGGATAATCCTAAAAATCATCGCATGTCATTGTTCTTTCATTATAGGGCACTTTCTCATCTTTGAATGCGATTATCAAGTGGCTAGGACATATGAAACCCAAGTGTGCAACACTCAAAAAGGAAAATGATAATAATTTGACTATAGGTTGAGCCTAAGCCACCCTAAAACTCAACAAGGACTTTATTTGAAAAAGAACACCATGTTTTTGTAACATGAACCTACATATATGGTGTTCAAAACAAAAAAAAAAGGAAAACATTAGTGATAAGCCGCCATACCAATTTACAACCCGAGGACAATTTTTAAGCTGCCATAACTGGAAAATCAAGTGAACTTTATCCAAGATATTTTTCATTACTTTTTGTGAAATTGAACCAAAATTGGATAGTAGGCTAATTTTGAAACATTTAGAGTGAACACTCTGGCAAAATATGTAATATAATATCCTTAGTGTTTGTGTGTGCGCGCGTGTGCGTTTATGTGCACACAAGCTTGGGGGTGAGTGTGGGTGTGAGCGTGTGTTGTGTGTGCATGTCTGTGTATATGGTTTTGGTGCTCTCACCATGTTTTTCACTCCGATAATACTATAAAGATATATAGATTAATTTCTTGCGTGTTTGAGAAACACGAAGAGAAGTTTGTTATCATGTTGAACAATGAACACCTAGAGAATTTTTATGTTGTGGTTGTCAATGGTCACCAAGTCGTCATTTCACATGATCAGTTGTGCTTAATATGGGAATGTATATCACATCCACCTTAGTCATAGGGTTTAATTATAATAATTTCTATAATTTTTTATGACTTTGTGAGTGTAGAGGAAAAAAAATCAATGGACAAAATATGGGCTACAATGAGGGGGGGGGGAGGGGTGACCTAGGACAGGGTCGGCCAACCTAGCCCAAGCCCACAACTTTGATCCATATGGAGTAGACACAAAAATGATGCATCCAAGATGTTGATATAGTAGATTTGCATTAGTGCACATGATGAAGCCAAATGTAGATCACATGGATTCATGGGACTATCCATCAAGTACAGACGAAGTTCTCTTCAAACAACACTTGGACCCAAGATCATGCGGACCAAAGATTGAGGCAAGTGTTTGGATGGAGCTCGACTAGTCTGGATGCCCATTCGTGGGAGTAATGACTAGAAAACATTTGGGGCTTCTATATAAACCATTTGGAACTTTAGCTCTAAAGTGAGATTTTGATCATTGCAACATCCTTATGAGCTGAGCATACTCCCTCCTACTCCTTTCTCTTGCTTGGTTACTAATCCAAAGTGAGATTGAGTGATCCAAGTGCCTTTGCTTGTGAGTTTGCATCTAGTTGCACTTGGGGATTGATGTGTTGTGGTTTTATTGTTACTCTTGGTGTTTGTCGAAGCCTATATGGCTTGAAGCAACAGAGAAGACTTGGCAGGAGTTGATTATTGTTCTACGGATCAAGATTGTGATGGGTTCTTAGACTCATTCCCCATCAGAGTGCCAAAAGCCACTCTAGTAAATTGCTCATGTTGTTGAGCGCCCTCTTGTGTGGGTTCTTGTGGAGCCTTTGTGTAAGGCTTGGCATTGTCGTCCCAATTAGCTCGCGAACCATCAAGTGAACCGGCTGACACAACGAGACTAGCTTTCCAGTAAGAAAGTGAACCTGGGGATAAAATTGTTGTGTCTCTTGTCCCTTGGTATTCATTGGAGATGTATTGATTCATCTCTTGCCATGACAACATTACTTTCTTGACCTCTTTTGCATTACTTTGATATATATCTTGTGTAGTGTAGCTTGCCTAGTTTGTTTAGTTTTCTAGTGTAGCTTGTAGTTCTAGTTGTAATTAGCTTGCTCACTAGTTAGGTGTGGTTTAGTGACTTAGTGAAAGCTCTTGTTTGGTTTTGGGTAATTGGTGACACACCAAGTTGCTAATGATTCCACTAAGTGTATGTAGAAAAGATTAGCAACATGTGATGAAGGGGCTAGCTGGCTTGGACGACCACAAGATCATGGATGGACATGGTGGACATGTTGATTGATCAAGCTCCAAAGAGAAGAAAAGTGCCCGAGGAGATCAAGGCAAAGGTATAACTTGATAGGGC
>JAKNSH010069650.1:0-14486 GCA_027790015.1 Cymbopogon flexuosus
CCCGCCGCCTACCCATAGCCATCCAGCCGTGGCCGGCTCGGCGGCGCCGCCGCCGCCTCGCTCACCGCCGGCCGAACCACCCCCACCGCCGTGTCGACGGCCGCCACCAGGCCGGCCGGGCAGCTTCTACAGCCAGGGAGAGGATGGAGGAGGGGGGCTCGCCGGGATGCTAATATCTAGGGCGGTGCCGGAATCTAGCCGTCCGCGCCGCCGCCGCCGCCGCCTCGTCTATCGGTCTGGCCGCGGCGCGCTCGCCGCCGGCCGTTCCGCCCCCCGCCCCCCGCAGCCGCGGCCGCCTCCGGCGCGCGCGTCGTGTGCGCCGCTATCGATAGCGGCGCGCGTGCGCCAAATAGCCTGTGGGAGCCAAATGTATTTAGGCCTTGTTTAGTTACTTTTTTCAAAAACTTTTCACCAGTCACATAAAATTTTGTGCATGTATGAAGTACTAAATGTAGATGAAGTAAAAAAACCGATTGCACATTTTGTGTATAAGTTATGACACAAATCTTTTTAGTCTGTGATTTGACACCAACGTGTTAGAGTAACACTTGTGTTAATGACGAACTAATTCGGCTTAATAAATTTATATCTCTTCAGACTAGCTATGTAATTAGCTCATTTTTTAAGTATCTGGAAACCTCTTCCAACATCTCCGAAACATCTAATGTAATATTTTTATTAATTTTTTTCATCTAAACAAAGCCTTAATCAATCTCTGCCTAATACAGTAGTAGCTTTGAACAACAAGAATGGCACATGCTCATGTTCTGGCGCTTGTGACGTCTTGTGTGTCACCCAAACGAAGGATACACGTATACAAACACTGTTTGGGCTCGTCTTGTCTGCAACGGGCTCGTCGTCTGATCTCATCCCCCTCCTCTCCTCCCAATAATTAATGATTTTTCCATTTTTAGAACCAAATAATAAAAACCAAGAAAAACGGGAGAAAAGAACGGGATTCGCCGTCGTCAAGTTGAAGATACTAGCCCAGACACAAGACGACGACATCAGCGGCCGCAGCCTCCCTTGCAACATCTCCTCCCGCAACGCCGGCACCGGCACCCGCCGTCTCCTTCCTCCTCCTCGATCCGCGCAGCGTCCCCACAAACCCAAGGAATCGGTGGAATCCAACCCCGCGTGCGTCCCGCCTCTCTCTGCTTCCAATCCCCGCGTCTGCGCTTTGGCGGCATGGACACGGAGCCGCTGCTGCCGACGCACCTCCTGCACCCGCTGCCGGAGCACTCGGAGGTGTCGCACTTCTCCTGCCCGCCGCCGTCCCCGACCTGCCCGTCCCCGGCCTCCTCCTACAAGGACCGCCTCATCTTCGGCGCGCACCCGCCGCAGAACCCGCCGCCGCCTCCGCCTCCCCCGCCGCCGCCGCGCTCGCACCGCCGCCGCAGCGGCTCCATTGACGGCCTCCTCGACCTCGACCTGCCCACCTGCTCCTCGTCCCCGCCCTCGCCGCCGTCAGACCCGGAGGACCCCACTTCCTCCGCCTCCGGCGGCGGCGCAGGCGCGCCCTCCTCCATCTTCGAGTTTATCGCTAACGCCACTGGCGCCCGCACCAACCTCCACCGCTCCCGGACCGCCCCAGCCATGGCACCGCTCAGCGCCGCGGCGCTGGCCGCGGCGGCGGCGGCGGGGGACCAGACCGCCCCGGCCCCGCCCAAGCGCCCCGCCATCGTGCTCCACGCCTTTCTCTTCCTTCTCGCCTACCTCGCCCTCGGCGTCGCCTTCTACGCCGCCGCGCCGGCAAACTTCACCTCCTCCGCGGGGCCCACGCACCCCGTCGCCGACGCGCTCTACTTCTGCATCGTCACGCTCTGCACCATTGGATACGGGGACATCACGCCCGCCACGCCCGCCGCCAAGCTCTTCTCCATCTCCTTCGTCCTCGTCGGCTTCGGATTCGTCGACATACTCCTCTCAGGGATGGTCTCCTATGTGCTCGACCTGCAGGAGCACCTCCTCATCACCGCGCTCAAGAACCCGACCTCCGCGCGCAAGCACCGCCACAACTACATCTTTGACATCAAGAAGGGCAGGATGCGCATCCGGATGAAGGTGGCGCTCGCGCTGGGTGTAGTGGCTGTCTGCGTGGGTGTGGGAGCTGCAGTTCTCAGGAAGGTGGAGAGCCTGGGCTGGCTCGACGCCATCTATCTTGCGGTGATGTCGGTGACCACAGTCGGTTATGGGGACCAGGCGTTCCAGACGCTGGCTGGCCGGCTTTTTGCATCCGCTTGGCTGCTCGTGTCCACATTGGCTGTGGCAAGGGCATTCCTCTACTTGGCAGAGATGAGGATTGACAAGAGGCACAGAGCCATGGCCAACTGGGTGCTGTCCCGAGACATGACCGTGTCTGAATTTCTTGCCGCAGACATAGACAACAATGGATATGTCACGTAAGTCCATGATGAGGCCTTCCTTGGTTCACATTTCCTTGCTTGCATTTACTACTTATAGCAAGATTATGTCCAAATGATTTCTTATTTTTATGCTGAGGAAACATTAGTCATCCATCAATATACCATGCAAATGGGTGGTTTCAAGTTTATTATCTTCCAGATAGCCTTATTTGTAATAGGTCCACAAATAGAAGGCATCTAGTTTGACAATTCAGGGTCACTTCTTTGACATTATGGAACTATCATCCTATAAATCGGGCAAAGTAATTAGTTAAAACTCTCAAGGTTCCAGATGCACTTGAGCCAGCCAGGTTCTAGCCAGCAATCATATATCAATAGCACAGGTTGTTCACTAGGTTGTCTGTTCTGTTGTTATTGGTCTCAAGATTCATTATTTTTGAGTTATTTACTTCAGTTATTTGGTTTCAACTGACCTAATATGTGAGGCAACAATACAATGGGCCTTTGCCTCCTAAACCAAGTTATTGCTATACAAGATTAAATTATAATGTTGTTTCACAAAGGAATATGAGCAATGTATGCCTTTTCCTGCTAGTATCCTACCTGCCCTTCATTTCTATGGCTTCTCCTAATGTTCCCTTGCTAGCTGGCTTGCAATATTTGATGTTTCAGATATTGTACCTATCTTCTTTTTATTTGCATCTATGAAACTGTGATGTGCCTGAGGTGTACGTATTGAAACATTATGCTACCTTCTATTAGGGCATGTATAACAAGGTGCGTAAACATGGCCGCCTAAAGAGAGAGAATGTTGTACATCATTAAGCAGTGGCATAATTCCTTCGATACTGGGTGCTTAATGAAGCTTAATTACCTTGGTAGCACACCTTGAGAATCAGCAGAAAACTGAAGCGTATCATCCTCTTTATAAGAACCTGTTGCAAATGACATCTTGTAAAAAAATAGCAGACGAAGCACTTCCACTGTACGTGCCCTTAGTTTGGGACGAGTTAGTGGCCTTTTATGTTGTGGCTTATATGTCATGTTCTGGCACTTGAAAAAACAGCATAAAAGAATAAATAAAAAAAGTAAGATCTCAGCTTGTTGACATTTGATCTCTATCACACTACGTTAGAAAGGATAAAGATGAAGAATATGGTGTTTGGAAGCTAGTCCAATATTTTGCAATATCACACTGCCTCAATGAACTGAAATAAAGTCCTGAAAAAGAAATTAATTTGAATATGTAGCTAGTGGAGGGATGTAGAAAGTGCATACAATTTATGATTCTTATGTGTTTTGACAGAAAAACCTCTATTTTGATGACAGAAAAAGCAACAATTAACTAACTTATCATGTAGATGTGTTTGTGGGATGAATTGTTCTTGCAATCTCTGTGAAATAATAGTCCATGACTGAATAATATGGAATGCAATTATGGCACAAATGTGACATAGAAAAACAGATGGAATGGGTCTTGACAGTTTGTCAAACTCTTGAGCATGGCTGGTAAATTTAGAAAAGTTTCTTAATGTTTATGTAGAATTGTAGATATTGACCACATATGAGAGGATGTCCTTTGTGCTATTTTAGGAAAAACCCATGAACTTTCCTTTTGTGCTCTCATAGATCATGTTCTTTTATCAGTTTCTGTGTTATTATATTAAGAGTCAGGTGAATCCTAGTAGGTTCTTTAAAACTGGTGGTATATACTACTGTAAATATCTGTTAATGAATGACTTGTGTTGTGCAATTTCTCTCATTTAGGTGCTTATTCAATTTGACAAATATACATATACTAATTATTCCTAGATAGTTTTGAAAAAATTTATGTTAACTTGGAAGCATGGAATATTTGGAATATATAGATGATTCATACTTCTACTGTTCATAAAATAAAACCAATTGAAAGCTGCTACCCTACTTTCAAGATGTGATAACTAACTAGAACAAGCATTTCACTTAGTAAAAGTGGACTAGGTCTGACATGACATTATTGTATATATCATTGGTCTTTGTCTGGGAGATGGTTGGGCTAAAAATTGACTATTGTGAAACATGAGAAGCACTTTATAAGCTTTATTATGCACACATTTTCATTTTTTTAACCAACACAGAAAGAGTAGTACCAGTCATTTTTATTTTTCTTGAATATGAAAACTTTCTGCTTAGCTCTAGTAATTTATATTAGAATAGCTTGGAGTTTTTCTTGTGCTTTCTATGCTCTTACACTCCACTTAACTATTTTGGTAGTGGTTTGGATTATTCCTTAAAAAATTTGACCCCTGATTCTTTCGATTATCCCTGAATTGACTCCTTTTCAGTATAAAGAAATATTATTATTATTTTTTCACTCGTTTTTTTAAATTTGCTACCACCCATTTAATAATATCGATTTATGTTAAATCTGATTAAAGTTGATTTTCCTTCAATTTACTGCCATGCTTGCTTCATTTGGAACTTACCTTGGTCTATGTGCTTGATGTGTCAGATTGATTTGTGTAGATTAATCAACATATGTCACCACTTTCATTTAACAGTATTCAAAACCATATAGCATGCCCGCAAAGAAGACTTGGAAGCTTTGCTCTTTTTAGGATGCAGAATGCTTAGATCTTTCAATTTTTATTCAGCATGGCATGTCAACCCCAGTATATAGTAAAGTAATCTGTAAAACATATACATAGGACCATACAAATGGTATCTCAGCTCATTGATTTTGCCAGCCTGTATGGCAGTCTTCTAAATTTTCCAGTTGGTGCTTGCATTTATTTTCAGAATTTATATGTTGTACTTTCAATAACTTGTCCAAAGTGCAGAAGGATTTCCCCCCTTGATCGCTTATGAAATTGTCTGTGAATATTTCTTTCTACTATTATGGTCTCCACCCCTCTGTTATGCTACTGACCTACTGTCTAATGCTGTCAGTTATGCAAAGCCACACCAGATATACTTTTTAGCTACAGAAAATTACCATAGTGACTATCATTCTGTAATAGCACGGATTTCTTTTCTGTTTTTTAGAACATGATTCTGCCCAGAGTGCAGCTTCCATTCTTTAAAAATTGTCATAATTGCTGAATTGACTAACATATAATCATTGCTTATGCAACTCAGGAAATCAGAATTTGTTGTTTACAAGCTCAAGGAGATGGGGAAGATTACTGAAAAAGATATCATGATGATCTGCGATCAATTCCAGAGGCTGGACCCAGGGAACTGTGGGAAGATTACGCTTTCAGATCTTCTGGAGAGCCATCACTTAGTTTCAGAACCCAGGGACAAGAAAAAGGGGAAGAAATCTTAACAGGTGCCATAGGATGCACAAACATCATAGAGCAGTGTTAAGATTTTGGGACTAGAAAATACACTAAATCAGGAAGGGTGGAACAGGAGGCATTCTCCTACACAGAATAGGAAAGACGGGATCCTTTGAAGGTAGGATCGCTCCATAGAAGTAGTTGCGCTCCAGATATGATTCTACCCTAGAAATGGTGGAAAGACCATTACTGTGAATAGGAGCGGCTGTAAATATGAACAATTATACAGGACGGTCTACTCAGATTCTTTTGAGAATATACATGGTGCCTAGTGAGGGATTACCAGATTAGGCTCCTCCATTCTGTGGATCATGTTTGTTCATTTTTAAGAATATATATTTCTGGCCACAGTTGACCAACATGGAATGAACTCATCTGCGGACCCTGTGGTCCATCTGCGGACCCTGTGGTCCATATATAGTTCAGGTTGGTGAGGCAGAATCGACGGCCCCCTCTTGGTTACATGTCTACATTGGATACCACAAATTTTAATGATGTGATAACGACGCGTGATTCATGATAGCAAGACAAGATCGGTTGTTGTCATGTGGAAAAAAAAAAAAATCTTTGTTCGGTGGTGCTGATTGAGCAAAGCCGCAAGGGCAGACCATTTCATTTTTGGACTTATGCTATTCTTGCTTTGATATTTTTGTTGATTTCTCTTGAAACAAAACCTAGTTCGGTTGCCGCAGCAGGGCTCTGGACTACTTGTCATGAAATGTAGTAGGCGACCTGTCAAAAAGGGATGAAAAATAAAAGTAGACATGGCAGTGAAATTTAAGAACTTAAAATTAATATATATTTTGCGGTTGCTTCTTGATCGAAGGACTGTATACAGTTGATCGATGGTTGATATCCAGAGTCCTCGTCAATTGGTCATTGTCCTTCCTTGTTTACCAAAATTTTCTATGAAAAGCTTCTTGGCTACGATTCCGTAGTGAAAGCGACATTGCACGACCACAATGATAAGGGTATATACAGGCCTGGCCACCTATACAAAGAAACAAACAGTACAAGTGTCCATCCTATGGATTGCCGTAGAACGCTTGATCCAACCACAGATAACGTGGCATCCAACTCTACCTGCGGAACACAATCACCACAAAAAGAAAACAATCACGACAAAAGAACTCATCTGAACACTTCAACAAAGCGCGCCGCCCTATCTAGTGCTGGCGAACCAAGGGAGCTTTAGATTGTCAATGACGATGAAGTCGCTGGCATGGTATATGCTGCCTGTCACCGCAAGTGGCGTCAATTTGCTGCTGGCAGCACGGTCTTCTTCTCCTTGGTTGGCTGCTTTGGAGAAGATGATCACGCAATCAGCGATTTGATAAACAGAATTCGACTCAGGTCAGGCGAATCACTAGATCGTCATGATTTTTAGTTTGAGGTACATGATGTATTCATCATTACAACAACATTTACAACAATGGTTGGACATTGTCATTCTATGATAACATGAGACTTCCTAAGATGATTTATTTGCTTCCTGTCCTCCACCAGGAGTATATCTTGCTAGCTTGTAAAACCTGTAGGTTTCCATTGATTATGTTTGATCATTATTCATTATACTTGTTTTCCAGGAAATCAGAACCTGTAGTTAAAGCTCAAGGAGATCAGAGAGATTTCTGTAAAGGATGTTATGATGATCTGCAACCAGTTTTGAAAGCAGGACATTGAAAACTGAGGAAATATATATGGACCTTCTCAAGACACATTGTTCCAGCAACAGGAGGCAGAAATCATGACACTTGCATTACGAATTTGGAACAGAAAAATATTCAAGATTTTCAGGCTTAAATTGCAAAAGGCTGGAATTAGTTGGAGTCCAGAGTCCATAGAAGTTATAATTTCCATCATGTTAATATTCTGCACTTGAATAGGTGGAATGATCATTGTTGTGAGTAGGAATATGTGGGCAGGCAATTGCAGAGGACATATTTTCAGATTATATTTAAGAACATGTGATGACAGAGTAGGTGTTTCTTTTATTTGCTTCAAGACGAATACTGAAATGTTCTACCAGCTGCGATTCAATGTTGGAATATTGCAATCAAACAGACCTAACCGCTAAGAAAGCAGACAATACAAGTGAACATCCTTAAACTTGTATAGTGGACAACGTCTCAAACCAAACCAGTCATGACTACAACAGTCGCAACATTCAGGCAACACACAGCCAAACCAAGGAAGCTTCAGATTCTCAGGTGCCATGGAGTTGCTGGCGGGGCGTCACTTCGCTGCTGGCTGCACGGTCTTCTTCTCCTTCGTTGGCGGCTCTGGAGAAGATACGACGCAGTCAGCGATTTGATAATTGATAAACAAAATTCAGAATTACTGCTCAGCGAGTGGGGGGAAAAAGCAGTGGGTTACTTGAGATGAGGGCCTTGGGGCGGTCCTTGAAGAGGATCTTCTGCCGGATGATGCCAATCACCTCCAGCTCCACCTCCGTCTCCGCCGGCGGTGCCTCCTGTTCCCCACAACCAGCATCCGTCTTCTTCTTCCGGAGCACCAGCAGGGGCTTCTTGAGCGTGACCTTCGTCCCGGCGAGCTCGTGGTACCCCACCGTGAAGGTGTACCCTGCCTGCTACCACATCCACATGGAGATCGAGCACCTCGAAATCAGCCAAGAAACCAGATGACAAGAGAGGGCCAGCGAATGAAACGGGATCTCTTGCCTTGGAAGAGGCGGAGGCTGGGGAGGGGGCGGAGCAGAGGCGGCCGATGTGGAGCCCCCGGATGTCGCCGGCGAAGGAGGCCTGCGGCTGCACCACGCCCTGCAGCTCCACGACGGCCCACTCCGGGCACGACGACTCGCCGCAGCCGCAATGCACCCGGATCTGCATCGCCGGCACTCCGCTTCGGACTTCCCTGCCCTTCCTTTCGCCGGCTGGGCAGAAAGCAATTGGATGCGAATCAAGCGATACTCAGGCAAACGAGGGGTTAGAATTAGATACCTTTTCACGTTTCGCAGATTGGCGCCAAAGTTCCGCTCGCTTTCCCGCCCTTTTTTGTTTTTCCTTGGCTGATTCTGTTTTAGTTCGCGCCAACGCAGGATGAGATAGCAATCCACTGTGTAAGTTATTATTACACAAATCTACATTGGGTGATAATATACATAATTACATGTTTACATCTCGTGCTATGATGATGTAATGACAAAAAATATTTCCCACAATAATTTTGTACAAGAAAGATATAATGTTTTTTTATATTGCAAAATATAATGTTATTTGGTACGTTTTTTCTTTACAAGAAATTTAACTCTAGACATGTCACAGTAAAACTCTCTGTTCTGTTCTGGATTCATTGCTGAAAGATGTATTTCTCTTATACTAGTTCAGTGCAATTGTAGTTTGTTGGTACAACATTCATTTGCGAAACTGTTCTGTAGAATATACCAATAATAAAACAGACACTCTGCCCAATTCAAGGAATACACAGTGCTTGCATAGTGGCGCATGTCATTTGGCCAAGATGTCTCTTGTCAATTGTTTTTTAAAACAATGTCTCTAGTTAATTGTTATCACTAAAGCTGATCACTTGTGAATTTCAACTGTGAACGACAAATTCTTTACCTTTGCCTCTTATCTTGCATACAACAACAACAACAACATTCTGAAACAATATCTTGCATACCAAACACAAAAAAGGTTACCATAATATACATTCTGAAACATGTTGCATAATTTCAAGAACTACATTAGCAGGAACACAATCTGCTCTCCTCATATAGCAACAATTGGTAGTTTCTTTACTCGCTCTGGCAACATTGTCTGGAAATTGGAGCTCATCAAAGGACACTCATACAGGAGAAAATGTCATACGCATTTGAGCATGCTTTCAGCTGAGGATGGCTCGCTGAACTGCTGGCGTCATCTTTCTGGATGTTCCAACCTGGTTTCATCCGTGCATCCTTGTAAATGAGATTTCTTGCAAGGAACCTTGCCCAACTTCATTGGTTCATGGCAGGCGAGCAAAGTGGATTTCTTCTGAAGATAATCATGATCTTTGCAAGACAACTTGACAAAATCTCTGCTAACCAGAACCAGATTACCAACAAATTAGAGTTGTAGAAACTTGATCGATATTTGGAACAGGCTCGGTATGAGAGCAGGACGAACAAATTATAATAACACTCACCTCATATCCATGCTGCGAATGTCGATAGTCGTGTCATGCGCATCAGTATGCTGCGAATGTCGATAATCGTGTCATGCGCATCAGTAGAGCACATGGATGCCGCAACTCCGATGTACTAGATGATAGCAATTTGAAAAAGCATTTGGTTCAGTGCTGCTCAAGATGGACGGCTGCTTGTGCAGATGAATAATAGCTTCTGATCAGCAGGTAGATCATAGTGTGATAGGGACCAAGTGGATACCGAGTATTCTGCCAATTCATATAGGATAAGAAGGAATTCAGCCACCCAGGAACAGATGAAGACTTCGAATAGATGAATAATAACATTATATAGGTTTTGTGTCCTCTGCCCTCACTAATATTCTGATGAAATGACATGCAAAACTAAAGGAACATAAAAATATATCATATTAGCTGCTTGAATGTATACTCATATTAATCAGAATGAATACGAAAAGTTCATATGGAGCTATTTTGCTATTTTAGTTCATATGGAGCAATTTGAAAAAGCATTGGTTCAGTGCTGCTTGAATGTATACTCATATTAATCAGAATGTATACTCGTATGAACTTTCAGAACTATTTTGCTATTTTGAGTATCTTAGTTACACAGAATCAAGCAACTGCTATTTTGCTAGCTCATGCAGCTAAGATACTCATAAAAAAGGTGATGAATCTATGAGACACATTATAAAGACAAGTAATTTCACACTCACAGAAACATGATAAGATTGACACTATGATTCTCATATCAGATCTGATCCTTTACCAGTCAGTATCAGGAATATAGCATGCTCTACTTGGAGTCTTCGACCAGCTACATTTGAGGAGAAATGGAGTTGAGAACATAGAGTAAACTATGCACATTCAGTCATCGCGTGATTATTTTAATGGAGACCCAAACCTGTAAGTAGCAGTGACAAACAGTTAGAAGAAAAGAATGTAACTTCTATTTTAAATATCAGAAAAGGTAAAAGTAGCACAAAAATAAACAGAAGAATAAGAGCTGAACGAATACATAGGATTAAACTCCTAAATAAATAATTTATACACTAACCAATTTATGTACAGAGCATGCTGCCAATTCATCTAGGATAACAGGGAATCCAGCCACCGAGGAACAGTTGAAGATTTGAAACAAAGGAACAAAATTACATAGGTTCTGTGTCCTGTGCCAACACGCAGAACTAAAGGAACATAAAAAATCATATTAGCTACATTGATTATATTCCCCAATTAATCAGAATAATAGTTCATATTTATTCTTAATATAATGAAGCGCAGTTCTCCTGCGTTTTCGAGAAAAATATGAAAGTTCATATGCAGCTTGTGGGGGACACAGGATGAGAGAGTCACGTGGGTGGTTGTCTCACCTTACACAATCTAAAACAAATAG
The DNA here is from genome assembly GCA_027790015.1 of Cymbopogon flexuosus. Taxonomy (NCBI): domain Eukaryota; kingdom Viridiplantae; phylum Streptophyta; class Magnoliopsida; order Poales; family Poaceae; genus Cymbopogon; species Cymbopogon flexuosus. Next base: position 11,229 of record JAKNSH010069650.1, read on the forward strand.
ACATACTTGCAAATGTACAGTTCAACAGTTGAAAGCATAAATCATCTGCGGGCATGTCTAGTTACTGTAATGCCCTTGAACTGATCATGTCTAAAGCAATAGCTTGCTTGACAGCCAAGGAGCCTATTTCTTTAGTAGCTTTATGCTTTATGAAATATGCTTAGGAATATGCCATATGAGCATCTTGTATTCCAAGCAAACTCTTTGCAATATATATGAAAGCAAGGGCAAGGTGTTAGAGTGCCTTTGGCTCACCAAATTCCTGTGTCTTTTGCCAACACTAAACTCATTTTTAAGGGGATATTTTATTGAAATCAAGACAATTACATTTATATCCAGTTGACACAGCCACCTTGGAATCACTACAATATCTGAAGAACAGGTAAATTAGGAATGTAAGCACCCAAGCAGAAAGTGCTGAGAATGAAGCTCATTTCTGCAGTTTTACAAGTTAAAGAAACGCTATGGAACTGCTACTCACTCAACTGGGTACTGTGACAAAATTCCTACCTATAAACAGTTGCATCAAGTCAGTACTAGATAGAACTACCCAAAGATTAACAAGAGAAAAGCACAAAGTAACCGTATAGAAAGGGGCGGAATGTGAGTTTATTCTAAATGACAGGAGAATGCATGGTAGAGGTGAAATTTACTAACCAGTTTTATTTACAACGTCAGAGATACATGTTGAGATGCTTATGACAGACAACACAAAATCATCCATGATATAGAGATTCCTACAAGGCTACAAGAATATACATACAATTCAAAGAAGGGTTATGCAGACAAAGAAAAATAGGGATATTATTAGTACTGTCAGCTAAAGTAGCACGTATATAATTAGTTTTGTTCTGTCAACACTGTTTTTTGCACAAAAATCATGTACTATATGCAGATAGAATGTTCATTGGGGAAATAAACAGAGCATGAATCTGATTCAAAATCATATCTATTGTTGGTCTTAATCATCAAACATGGAGGGAAAATGGTTCCTCAAAAAAAAAAACATGGAGGGAAAAAAGCATGAGCATGAATTTGACTAATATCGCATCCAGTGGCGGAGCTCGTCGATTTTGACGCCTAGGGCCACCCTCAAAGTGCATAAATGTTCCGACCGGGTTAAAATACTAACCATCCCTTCTCTTCTCTATATTCTGGGCTGCTGGGCCGGTTGGGGTGCATACATTTGGCCCAATGTATAGAACTAGGTCAAGGTTTTTTGGGCCACGCCTAGGACCGTGGCCCTACTGGCCCTAGGCCCAAATCCGACCCTGTTCGCATCCAATGTGAAAAAATGTTTATTAAGCATTGGTGGTTGACTTCTTGTCAGTTATCATTATGAAGCAACTACTACTCTGCTAGCTCATACAGCTAGATACTCATAAACAAAAGGTGATAAATCAATTATGCATGTTATTATAAAGATAACAAGCAATTTCACACTTACAAAAATGTGACCAGTTAGAAGGTGGAGGAGAAACAGTTGATAACATAAAGTATGTAGATTGAGTCATGGTACGATCATTGTAATGGAAACCCAAACCTGTAAGTAGCAGTAACAAACAGTTAGAAGAAATAATTACAACTTCAATTTTAAATAGCAGAAAAGAGACAAGTAGCACAAATTAATAACCATAACAAGGGGCAGAGGTCGTAAACATCTAGGATTAATCTTATAAACAGGGTATAAACTAACCAATTTATGTTCATCATAGAAGGCACTTGCAGATAGAAGATGCTAATGCTTGACGATAACAGGAGTAAGAAGCAATAGAGAGCGAATTCTATGTGGTTAGAAGAATCAAGAATGTACATTTGGAACAGAAGACCTGCAGAGTAGGTAAACACAAGTTGATTAGTTGAAGCAGTGGCCGTGTTGAAACAAACAGAAGGAGGATGACTTAGGACTGTTAATAATATAGTAGGTTAGAAAAATTAGAGCAAGTGATAAATCAATGAGACGCATTATTATAAAGACAACAAGTGTTCTCACACTTACAAAAATATGATAAGGTTGACACTATGATGCTCATATCAGTGCTGATCCTTTACTAGTATCGGGAATCCAGAATGCTCTACTTGGACCAGTCAGAAGGTGGAGGAGAAATGCAATTGATAACATAATGTAAAGTATGCACATTCAGCCATGGCACGATCATTGTAATGGAAACACAAACCTTTAAGTAGCAGTAACGAACACATAGCAGAAAATAACTATACCTTCAATTTTAAATATCAGAAAAGGGAAAAGTAGCACAAATAACCAGAACAATGGGCAGAGCTGGTAAACATTTATAATTAAACTCGTAAACAGTGTATATACTAACCAATTTATGTATGGCATGGAAGACACAGAAGATGTTGGTGCTTGACAGCAACAGGATTACGAAGCGATAGAGAGCGAATTCTATGAGGTAGAAGAATCAAGAATGTACAGTTGGAACAAGAGACCTGCAGAGTAGGTAAACACAGTTGGATCAGTGAAACAAACAGAAGGTCTAATGAACAGGGCTGTTAATATAGTAGATTAGGAAAATTAGAGCAAGGGAAGTTAGTAGGCAGGAGAAGGACAGACATGGGGACGAGTAGGAACAGGAAAGTTAATGTTACCTTGATTGGTCATGCTCTGACTATTGGGACACTTCCTATCCATTTGCGCCACTGCCTTTTTAGCTCCTCGCTGTTGCCATATCTGACATCTATTAGCTTCAGTGAGGTTGGGAGGCCAACCTTGGGGAGCGCCCGGATGGATGGACAGGACTTGATGTGTAACTCTTGCAGGGAATTAGGGAGGCCGTCCTTGGGTAGTGTGCGGAATGCTTCGCAGCTGGAGATATTCAGATTTTGAAGGGAATTAGGGAGGCTGTCCTTGGGCAGTGTGCGGAATGCTTTGCAGAAGGAGATATTCAGATTTTGAAGGGAATTAGGGAGGCCGTCCTTGGGTAGGAAGCGGATGCAATCACAGCCATGGATCCCTAATGTCTTGAGGCTTGTCAGTCTTTGCAGACCCGCCGGGAGGCTTTGCAGCTTCTGGCAACAAGAGAAATCGAGGCGTTGTAGGGAGGTTAGGAGCTGCAGGGCCTCGTCCTGCTCCACCGTCAATCCCTCCATCTCGTCGTCACAAAGGACTAACTCGGTGAGGGAGGAAGAGAGGAGTCTGCAGATGGGTTCAGCAAGGGCTCCTGCGACGCCATCTGTCACCAGCGACGACAGCAGGCTGGATGAAGGGGTAGAAAGCCCTTGCTCGTCGGAGTCGGA
>JAKNSH010069998.1:0-22073 GCA_027790015.1 Cymbopogon flexuosus
GTACCACACTCTGTGTCGCATCCTGACTCACACGTTAGAGCTTGAGAGATACAGTATGACTCAAAATGACAACACCAAGAGGCATGCCATGTCTAGTACGTTCACATTGTAGCCCAGTGCCAGGGAGGTGTTGGAGAACCATGGTCACCCTTCATGACAAGAACGTAACGCTGAAGTGCGCACACAAGAAGGCGCAAGCAAATGCAAAAATGCCTCGAAGGAATACTGTAGGCAGAAAAACAACAAGATATATCAGGAAAGATATTTAAGACTCACCATCTGTAGGGGTCCGGCACAAGGACGCCATGGTAGTCGTCGACAATGTCGTCGTCGCGGCGAGCCTGAGGGTACTTGAGCGGCGGCACCGGCTCCTCGGCGGTGGCCAGGGAGCCCATAGCCGACACAACACACAGCAGAGGCGGCGCGGGAGAGAAGGGAGATGGCAACACACAGTGCACACCAAACACGATACGCCGTCCTCCTGGTTTTATAGAGCTCCCAGGGTGTCATCATGCCGCAGGCATGCCTTCCCATTCTCTCTTTTTTTTTTAAAAAAAAAATACGCAGTGTTAAAATATGTCGACAGTACTAGAGACAAGGAGATAAAATATGCACGACGCATAAACATAAATAAATAAAGGTTCCTGATAGTTTATATATGACAGTTTGCTTTGCGCCAACGCAAGTGTTGTGTGAGCAGAAAAATCAACGGATTTTGTTTCTTATTATTTGTTCTCGTGTCGAAAGAGAGAGAGAGAAACGTAGATAAAGTACACTGCATAATCTTGTGAGGACACATTGACCTGCGATCGAGAAACGAGGACGAGATGTCGCCATAGGGGTGTAAGAATGTTGCCATGCATGAGAGGACCGAGGATGCGTCGCTGTCACGCCTCGCGCGCGAGCCATATGGGGAAGGCCAAGGCTCACGAGCCATGAAATCGAATTTTATTTTTGAAGATTCTGTGTTCTTTCTGAATACCTTTTCTTTACTGTCGAGATTCTTAGCCTGTGCACTCTGTGCCTGTGGCATGTGCGTTCCTCCCTGGTGTGATATGCATTTTTTTTTCTCTTGCAGAACAGGGTTTGCTCATCACTGTCCTAGACTGTGCCCTGACCCTCTTGTCGTACTCGCTCGATGTGGGAGTAAAAAAAAAAAAATCGAGGAGAGTAATAATTTATTTGATAAATATATATACGTTAAAGCATGAAAGTACAGTATCAGTACAATGAATTATACCGAAATGGTGTTTATAAAGAGTAAATGAGAACCTATCAAATTTTCTGCCAAAAAACAGCCTATATCTGATTTAAACCTAGAATACTTCTCTTCTAATTATCTAGATCGCATGCCAGCATGGAGGTTCAGCATATATGTGTAGAAATTCCGCAAAAATTTTCTATTTATGCTGTTTCTATTTGTATGGGTCATCTTGCTAGTCAGTAATAGAATAAGATTTAGTATAACCTTTTGCGTATTAGAAAGAAAAATATTTATTGACGCATGGTACTTCCTTTACTCAAAAATCAACTTATAGAATTTTAAAGTTAAACTGTCTTAATTTTGGACTCATGTTCGAACCCTGCAAAGACTTGAAGTTTAGAGCTGCGGTGTGCTAAGCGGAGGGGTAGCATTCGCCTTTTCGCCGAAGCAGCGACATGTTCTAACCACTAAGATAGAGGACATTTCCTAGCAGACCTATGTTCGAATCCTTATGAGAGGGAATTTAAACAGGTCTGCATTATAAATTTATAAAAAACTAAAAAAATAGAATGAGATTTCCCTTACTGACTTCGGTTAAATAAAAAAGCAGCAGCATGTTGGTTTCCCTTTTGGGCAAGATACATGCTTGAGGCACAAAGTGGTGATATGTCAAATTTTCACGCACCGCAGAATATCGATCATTCAAAATGCCAAAAGTCCTGTGCTAAATTTTCCAAAGTGTGACACCAAATATTAAATCCGCATATACAGATAACTAGAGGTATAGCACTGAAAGTTCCTTCACAGAGAAGTACTGGGATGCTAATTAAAGTGACCAAATTCACTATGAAATCTAGAAATTCACTATTTTAAATAAGCTAGATAATCACAATTATTCTGTAGCAGAAGAAGTTCACTTATCATAAGCACCAAATTAAACTATGGAGTAGGGATAAATTTAAACAACACAATAACTACAGGGAAAGCATGAGTGATGGCTGCGGCGACAGCAAGACCTGTTGCCTCTCGTCTCAGCACGCTAGCTGTCACAGCTCAACTCACTCAGAAACTAATTGCTCATCAAAGATTAAAAAAAAAAACTCACTCAGGAACTACTACCTCTAGCAGCACAATCTCATAACAAGTCTGATGTGTATCCAGAAGGAAAGAAAAAATCTCAGTAATTAAACGTCCACGTCGACGGCATCCTCGAGGACTGGATGGTAGGCGCGTTCCGGACGTTGATGTCGAGCGGCAGCATCCGGTACTCGATCTCGAGGTCTTTCAAGATCTTGATCATCTCCTGGAGCAGCAGCTCTCTCCGCTCGAACCTCATCCCCATGTCGTGGAAGTTGATGGTGTGGCGGCACCAGATGGACACCTTGAGCTTGTTCGTGTCGTCCACGTCGCGCAGGACCACCATGGAGCCAGGGTACCAGTGCTCCTTCTTGTTGTCAAGGTAACTGAAATTTTTTATAGCATGATTGATTATTACTAGTACATTATCTGATTTCGAGAAATTTCATACAAGGTTAAAAGGCATTAGTACTTACTGCAATAGTCTCTCCTTCATGAGGGACAGTTTCTCTACTGGTGTTGCGACATGAACAGAGAAGTCCACAGCATCTCCCATGTCAGGACTCCTGTAGTAATTCATGATGGGTAGCTGGGCTAGCTGACTGTTGGGATAGTACACCTTGAGATTGTCGTATCGGAGGAAGATCGTTGTCATGATGTTCATCTCCTCCACAACCACCTGCCGATGCAAATTCCTCATCAGCTTTCAGCTGGTACCAACCAAGCAATTCTTGAGTGCAGAGAAGTAAGATTAACGAGAATTCGTAACAACGTACCTGCATTCCATCGACTTCGCATCGGTCGCCAACATCGAAAGGATGCATCACGAACAGGAACACGATCGCCTCGAAGATGGTCCTGAGAGTGTTCCCGAACATGAACACCGCCACGAGAAGCTGCGAGCTGAGCAAGACGAAGAACTTGGACGTGGCGATCCCCAGGATGAGAAGCCAGAGCGCAAGCACGATCAGTGCCACCACAACGTTGGCCATCTGGTGCAGCTTGTTCACCGCGGTCTTGGTGTCGTTGAGCGTCAGGGCAAGAGCTTTGCGCTCTCTGAACGCGTTTACCTACAGTACGTGTTCAGACGACAGCGATTATATATTGGGAATCTTGAGTAAGCACCACGAGATTTTTCCCTGATGAGATGGATAAGAGGAGTTGTGTTGTGTCTAAGATCGTTTACCACCCAGTTCTTGAGTGACCTCTTGCTGACCCTGTTGTGCTCCTGCGCTCCTTCGAAAAGATCCATCGCCTTTAGAGCTTCTTCCTGCCTCATGAAACGCATCAAGTCTGACAGGTATATGTGCCTGCAATCAGTAGGCATGTTCAGAACTGAATGAATCACTTGCCTCATGAAATTAATTGGATATACAAATGTACGTGCTAGTAGTAATGGAACGAATGCTCACTTGGATCCAGGCTTGGCGACGTTCTGGAAGATCCTCTTGGCCGCAACCTTGGCCTCGTACTCGCTGTGTATCTCTGTGGCCAGCTCGTCCTCGCCCGCATGCTTGAGCTGCTCGTCCATGGTCGTCAGCGCCCCGTACCGCACGATCTTCATCAGCCTCTTCATGCTCCACGCAGAGATGTTCTTCTGGCTCAGCCTGTGAAGCTGGTCGATCGAGATGCCGTCATCCAGGGGAAGGTGCCGCTCCGTTTTCTGCCTGTGCAGCTGCTTGCTGGGCCCTGCTGCTCCTCCTCCTCCTCGCTTGGACGCGGCCGTCGTGAGGCGCCCGCTCTTGGGCAGTGGCCCGGACTTCCCCGGCATCGCCGTCGACTCGAGCTCGCTGGGGATGGACGCTCCCGCGCTCTGGAGCCTCTGCACCTCCGCCATCATCCGGCTCTCGTCCACCAGAGGCGGGCCCGAGAGCGTCTCGATGACGTACTGGTTGAAGAGCGCCTCCTGGATCCTGTCGAAGTAGGTGGACACGTGGAAGGACGAGGCGAGCACCTTGAGCAGCAGCGTCTTGACGAGGCGGATCACGGTGGCCACCAGCAGGCAGCACAGCACCTTGGTGACGTAGGGCAGCACCAGCGTGTGCGTCTCCCGCTTGGCGTCCTTGTCGAACAGGAGGTGCCACGACACGAGCGCGATCCCGAGCCAGAGCACGTTCCGCACGGCGCGCCGCACGCCGTAGACGAAGTAGAGCACCTTCTTCCGCAGCAGGAAGTTGCGCTCCACGAAGAAGACGGCGATGCGGATCACCCAGCCGGAGACGAGGCGGCCGCAGATGAGCACGAACACAAGGAGCTCCCACTTCCAGAGGTGGAGCCCCGAGAGCTTCTTCCTCGACAGGCTGGGCACGGTGACGCTGCAGATGAGCGCGCCCACGATCACCACCAGGCTCACCCACTCCATGATCAGGAGGCAGTCCATGGTGTCGCGCTTGAAGTCCGAGGTCACGCCCTCGTCCATGAACGGGTCGTCGTCCTCGTCGTCGAAGCCGCCGGACTTGCCGATGGGCCCTGACTTGCCGATGAGCCCCGACTTGCCGATGAGACCCGACCGCAGCTGGCCGGACTTGGGCGGCAGCCCCTTGGAGACAAATGACTTGCGGGGATCCGGCTCGCTGCCCGGGCCGGCACTCGACGTCGACGGAGGCGGGGGGTCCATTAGCCGAGACCGCGTCTTGCTGCGCGCCAGCAGAGAGGTGGAGGTGCAGCGTAGCACCTCCGAGGTGTCCACGTCGACGGTGCTCTGGTTCCGGGTGTCGCCGGCGTCGTAGGAGGAGGAGGACGCCGACGACGTGGACGGCGAGAACCGTTTCCGTGGGTCTTGGAACGAGACGCGCAGCTCCCTGGAGCCGTTGACGGACGTCGGCGCTCGTGGCGGCCTCCTCATCTCGTCCACGTCGAAGTCGGGGTCGATGGACATCTCGCCGCCAGCCGCCGCCTGCTTCCGGAGGAAGCTGCCGATGAGACGACTGGGCGGATCGTCGCTGGACTCCCCGCCGGAGGGAGACTGCGGCGGGCGGTTCTTGAAGCTGAACGAGTCACCGGAGCGGGACGCGTCGCCGCCGGCGCTGGAGGTGGACGCGCTCGACCCGGAGGCCGACGGCGCGAGGATGCTCACCGCGCCGCCGGCCCGCGGCGTGCTGACCGCGGAGCTGTGCCCGGACACGCCGCCGGCCGCGTGGAGGGAGACCGGCGAGTGCGGCTCCGGGTCGATCTTGACGACGACCTCCCGGCGGTCGCCGCCGTCGCCGGTCAGGCCGGCGCGCTCCTTGTCCTGGTCGTGGTCGAAGTCGAAAGACCCCGACCGGGACGAGGCGTTGGACGCGTACGACCTGAGGCTGCTCTTCCGGTGCTGATCCATGGCCGCTCCGGCAGTGGGCAACGCAAACGAATCAGCCGGCCGGCTCGATGGGTATTAGCAGGGGGACTCGGCTCGGAACGCGGGGCGGCAGGCAAGCATGCGCGGACGCTCATGCATGCGCGCCGCGCCTGCTGCAGGCCGGCGAGGCGTCAGGGGACAGGACGACGCGGAGGCGCACACGCACGCATGCACCTGCGGCGAGCGCGCTGCCTGCCCCGGCCGCGCGACCGGGGGCGAGCAAAATGCAGTGGCTCTTGGCTCGCCGGTGAGCACGGCGCGCGCGTCGTGGTGGTTTTGCTTGGCGACACGCGTTTACGGGAGCGCTGGGGAGCCTGGCGGGAGTACTAATATACCGGGGGAACGGCGGGCATGCAGGCACTGGAGCCGTGCCGTGCGTGGGTGGCGAGCATGCGAAGCGAAGCGCAGTGCGCTCCGCAACCACCGGCGGGCGCCGGAGTTCAGTTGGGGCTGTGCGATCCCGGCGCTCTCAGCTCGGGTGGGCAAGCAACTAGCAGTGCCTATTTTTGGCCTCCTTTTATGCTCGTCTTGCGCCCCTCACGTGTGTCTGTTTGATTCAACCGTCGGTTTGAATCTTGTTGCTCTCGCGCTAGTCGCCTTTGCTCCGGCTGTACTCCTGATACCCGTTTGCCTTCAAAGGTGTTCTCATACTGATAGCAACGTGTCTTGCCTTACCTTTCTTTGACAACACGATTGATTTTCTTTTTATTATTTTTTATGAGGGGGATCATCACCATGTCCCATGAGTAGTCACAATTGATGAGAAAGGAAGTCGACAAGAAGCTGTCGTACGAATGGGCCACATTTCTAGCCCACGCTCTTTTGTTTTGAGCAATTTCTAGCCCACGGTCTAGTAAGGCTTTGAGTTTACAATACAAACTGGAAAATTTGCATCCAAGTCAAAAACCAGACATCTTACCCTTCTAAGCTTTCAAATTTGTTCAAACTACCTCCTTGTCCTATTTTAAGTGGTTCTGAAGATTTATTTTGTACCACTTTTTATTCAAAAGGTATGATAATAAATTAAATAAACCATGGAATATGTCTTTAACCTTCTAGGAAGTTTTTTTTAAAATCATATATGAATAAATTATGATATAAATTATCCAAATAAAAATTTGAGCTAGTGAATACCTCTAGAAGCTTCCCAAAATTAGATTTAGCTATAGTAAATGGGAAAATATTTAAAAAAAGTTCTCAATACATTCTAATTGATTGTGTTTTGGGAACTTTTTGCAATAAAAAAACACAAGACACAACAAGCACTAATGCACAGTATGAACACATTCAGGATGCATTTATGTAGGATGCATCTCATATTTGTAGTGAGTTTTTCTTGAAACATCCTTATACATTGATTAGAGTGTTTAAAAGATTTCTAGATTTTATGGATACTTTTCTTAATTTTTTGAAGTTGCTAGATATATTTTTTTTCACAAGCTCTAAATATGAAATTTGTATTATTTATATCCCAATATTGTATTATGGTAGTTATTACAAATTTGAGAACCTTAGAGATATTTTATGTTGTTTAGAAACCTTATCAATTATTTAGTATTTTTGAACTAAAAAGAGAAAAACATCTTCAGAACCACTACAAGCTAGGAAGGTAAATAGTTTGAATGGTTTCAAGAGTTCAAAAGGTAATTCTTTTCAAAATCAGCAAAAGCATACTATTAGAATTATAATTAGAAAAGGTAAAGCAATTCTTTTCCTTACCAATACTGCCTTTTTTTTTTAGAGGCCGCCAATACTGCTAGTGCTATGTGAAATCGTGATTGGCATTTGCTAGAGGAGATGAATTCATGTCCCTCGGTCTTACAGAATAGGCCGGGCCGATTTTCACTGGCTCACGTGGACGACTACGGCCCATAAGGCCAAACCACTACCACCCAAAGGCCACAAAACGTTACGTTGACGTGGGCACAGAAAATTGTAAATTCCCCACCGCCGCCGACAAACGAAGGGACCTGGATCCGGTGCAGTACCTAGTGTTACTGTAAGATAAGCAGTAGTCACATCTCAACCCTTCAAGGAACAATCAATGACAAGGATGAAAGCCCCCTTCTTTTCCCTCTTTTTTTCTCCCCCAATTTGCTCGGTGTCTCTTTTTTTTAAGGAAAAGAACAGTCTGTTCACTGTTGGCGCTATTTTTGTGTGTCACCATTCACCAACGGTGCTAAACTCACTACAAAAGTAAAAAAAAAACTATGGAGCATATATGTTGGAAAATACAAAATATACATGCTGAAACCACTAATTCTTAAAAAATATTTTTGATCCATTCAAATAATTTCTCAACATATATGCTTAAGTGAAAATAATACTATTTTCTCCATGTGATCTTACCTAAAATCATTTTTCTAGCGGAATAATAATTTTTGAAAAATCGTTCTCCAACTTCATATTGAGGAATAACGACACTCATGTGTTTTAGAGCAGAAAAACATGAATCCTAGTTACACGGCCTCCTTTATATTATTAGCAAATATGCACGTATATTAGAAAGACACGGTGGTGTTCGCTTCTCGGGAGAGAGCGATAGCACAACCCTGAGAGGAGGCGCTGACTGTTTCAGCTGAGCCACGACATTGCACACGAGACTGGAGCAATGACGACGTAGAATGCGATGCAGGAATATTTTTTAGACTTAGCGGTTCGTGGTATATTTTTGTATTTTTGGACAAATAAGCTCTATAGTGATATATTTTTGTAGACTCAAAAAATAGCACCAACGTGACTGCTCTTTCCCCCAAAAAAGAGAGATCGGCAACACAAGATGGAGAAAATATGAGAGAGAGAAAAGTCTTGCATCCTAGCCATTGATTGTTAAATGGAGGGCTGATATGCTACTACTGCTTATCTTACAGTAGTAGTAGATACTGCACCTGATCCCAGTCCCAAACGAAGGGACGCCGGAGCATACAGAGCCGAGCAGCCGGGGGGCCTTGGCGAATGGCGATTGGCGATCGTCGCCCGGCGGATCGGCGGAAATGGAATCGACGACTAAGCTCGCATCGACTCGTTCGAAGAAGATTGGCGCGGCTGCTTGCTCGTCCCTGCAAACCGTGGCCAGGTTTGCTGTCTGGATCACCCCATAATTTTTATTTCTGCATTTTGCATTCCCCACGAAACTTCGGTGGATTTTTTCCCTTTTTTTTGACAGAGGTGTTCGGTGGGGGCTAACTTGTTGTTGTAGAGTAAAGTAAGCTCCACATCTTCTAGGTTTTCATGGTTTGCCGTTGCTTGTACCATGTCGATATCTTTTGAGACAATCAATCGACCTGTAGTTATGATTGTTTTACGGTATCATTCACTTGAGCATTATCCAGTTTCTACGCGGTGAACTATGTAGCTTTCTGGGCAGACAAGACCAAGGCAAATTATGTGTTGTGCAAGAGACTGCTTCTCATTCCTATAAAAAATTCTGACTCTGTGGCTTTAAAATGTTAAATTGTTTCGTCATCGGTAGATATAAAGGTATAGGCACTGCAAATAAAACAAAGTGAGAAGTTTTTTTATTAAAAGAACACGTATTTTATTAAGAGAAGGAGAAACAACCCACAAAAATATATAGTAAAAAAAGACATGGAGCAGACCAGCAAGGAACGTTCGGGGGCTGTTTGGATGTTGTATGGTAGGCAGCTGAACATCCAGGCACCAATCCGCCTCAGGCAGATGGAAATGGACGTCTGAAATCAGTTGCCTGGACCAGGAAAGTAGTTCTCTGACCACAAATCAAACAGCCTGATATTGCAAAGGGAGACAAGAAAGGAAGAAAAACAAAGGGACGAGTTATGGTGGGACATTTTATATTGCAAATAGACTAAGAATCTTGATACTTTATTGATACCTTTTTTTTGGGCAAAATTTGTGGTGGGACACTTACTGACTTCTCCGTGTACCATGTACCTAAACCTTGCTTAACAGCAAAAGTATAATTTAAGATGATGCTAACGTGAAGAAATGTCCTTGCTCACAGATATATCCCCTTCCGGCAGTTTACCTTCTTTTTTAAAAAAATGCAGTGGCATCATCAGCGTACATGTGTTTTACTGTATTTCTTTTTTTGTTTTGTTTTGTATTGATCCCTCAGACTCACAAACTTGATAAACATTTTGTTAGAGCTAATCGCTTTTTATGGATTCCCAACACGGATATACTTTGAAACCAGAATACAAGCAAATATTGCGACTTGTATAGTTTATGAAGTCAAGGTTTCACATGAGAACGTAGTGTCAAGCAATGTTGTAATGACAATTTCTCAAATTGCTTTATTTTTTTTATGAAGAGTACCTTGCTTTATACGTGAAGCAACATGGTTATCTATACTTATTATTACTTGATCTCTCAAGCAATACTTTAAGATAGAATACAATTAAATTCCACATATGAAATAAGTTGCAGCTTATTCAACCCAAAGCATAACAGACACATGAATCACATACATATTTCCTGATTTCCCCAGGTCCCAGCTTATCCTTGGCGGGAACACCTAAAAGATGGCAAGAGCATTGACATTTGGCTGGCCTGGAGTTGATGAGCAGAACATGGTACACCTCTCCTGCGAAACATATGGGATAACATGTTTGCTTCTGCCATTCCCATCCATGGACGAGGCAGGTGTATTCAGATAAGCATAAGAACTTCTTGTCCACCTGCACCCAATTGCGACAAGATGGTGGTCTTTCATATCTCAAATGCACTTGGAATCTTGGATAATTAAGATTCTTCACCAATGACGTAAGCATATGCATATGACAATGAAAATGAAATTAAGATGGTGGTCTGTCATTTTTATATGCATATGAAAATAGCCATGTTGATACCAAATCACCAGAAATATTTTCTTTAACATGTGCTTAGTGCTGAAAGTATGTTCTACATAATGTATTGACTCGTGGTTCCTTAGTCTAATTGATAAGCATGCATATTCTTGCTAGTCTAGTTCTCTCTTTTTTTATAAGAAATAAGATAGTGCCCAGGACCATAGCTTGTATGGTATTCTGACAGGGAATCCAACTAAGGAATTCGATGGAGTGGGATACAGATTGTTTTCCACACTGGGCCAGCACTATCCGTTCCAAAGGATGAAAGGATGATGGAGCTTGCTATTTAGAAAGAGGCGCACTAACGATAGCGCAACTACAGAAAGCAGGCAGAAAGAACGGATGGCTTTCGCTCAAAAAGGAAGAATGGATAGCATGATCCTGCGAAGAATTTATACCAGTGTTTGATGCCAACCATCCGTGCCTGAGTGCCACCGGTGGCCTCTGGCGCCATGGTTGCTCCGTCTCCTTTGTTCCCTTCATTAAGAATCTCCCTGATCATTTGCTCGAAGAGCGCGTAATCCTCCATCTGCTTCCAAAAAACTCAATTCACCAAATCACATAACCGTAATAAGAGTATAAGACTTGCAAAACTTGATCATGACATGATTTTTTCTCATATGTTAGGCATCATGCGGAAACATCAGTTGGCTTTGGCTGCACTGAATTACTGATAGATAATGGAAATATACAGTTGGTCAACTGCATGGACTAACCTTGAGTGTCTTGGCCCTGATTCTTGCAGCCTCCTTCTCGGCAGCGAGTCGCCGCTCCTCTTCTTCCACCTCCTTCCTCCTCCAGAAGTCCTCGATCTCCGTTCTTGTGATGCTGTACACCGGGACTGCTGCCATGTTCGTTGCAGATCTAGCCTATGGGAAGCAGGATTTGGTGGCTGCAGAGGAGGGCACCGGCAAGAGGGACTGGACGGCCGGTCTAGCACTCTACCGCCCGCCTGCTTTCTTCCTTGGAGATGTTCTTCCTGGCTAGATTGAGGCGTAGCCGGGTCACCTCGTATGTATTTATAGTACTGCAATCTTTATCTGCAGTATCTTGCATCACCACCTGTCGTCATGGGTGCAGTAATCTGTGTTTCTTTCTAGTGGAGAATGATAGGTTCGGTTGGGTCCCGTTCCGTCTACTCTTCTCAACCATCAGTTGTCCTTGGTAGAGCAGGTGACTTAAAAATGAAGATGAAGGAACAAATGAAGAGAAAGGTGGTTGGGGGATTTCATAAAAACGACTTGGTAAAGGCTAGAGTGTGTGCACCCCTCACATCACTTCTCATCACTATGATTTCAATTGGTTCACCGCAAGTTTTAGCAGTTGAGGCTTCGCAGGACCAAATTAAAGCAGGTCATAGGAAATACATGTGATTCTATCCTTGACTTGGACAGTTTTCACCACTTTCGTCAAAAAGAAACATTAGTGAAGGTGAGTATGCTTCAAGAATCAAGATGAACCCCTTCACACCACTTTAGTGTTTTGCGTATCAGTGTGTATGGTCCCGATCACCAGCTGTTAATGTCAAAACTCAGAAAAAAGAAATGAAACTAAGGTCTATATCACAAAAATACTTCCGCCTCCATTTTTAAATACAATTAATTAGCCGTGTCCTACATGTCATACTCCTTGCATGCGGTCTAGAAAACCTGTCTTTTAAAACAAGATGCTAAGTTTATTAGATTTGTAGGGTTTCAAATATATATTTTTAAAAAAATTGTGGTGAAATACAAAATCAAATATGTTAAGTTTTTTTTTTAATCGAAGAGTGTACATAAACGGATGGAGTACTAGGTCCATTGCCATCACTTCACATGTTTGGGGAAAATGTAAACTGTAGTTGACTTGCGCTTGATTCCAGTGGACAAGCGGTTGTGTTCACCGACCGTTTAGAACGGTTGGCGGTGCTCTGCTGTCGCGTCTCGCTGAGCGGTTTGCCGTTTTCTGTGAAGCCAAGCAGCAGTTGCCGTCTTGCACGCAACCATGCATTGGGCTGGGCTCACGACGATGTGAGGTCCTGGGCTGGGCCGAATGGTTAGGCCCGATGTGCAACAAGGTACTACAAGCCCAGATTGAACCAAAGGTGAACAGAAAAAGCGGCGGGGGAATGACTTTGACTTGGGTGTGCACACCAGCTGTTTCTCCATCACCGGCACCGAACCGCACTGTCAGCGTATTAAGATAGCGTGATTCTCAGGCGTTCGTTGCATCTTCTTTTCCATCTCGAGGCAGACAAACAAGGCATAAAGCCGCTGCTCAAAACCCTGGACCAAAAGCAAGCAAACAGCTAGCAAAAGGATTCAGCAGCCGCTGAGCATCACGTCAAGAAGCTTTGCCGGCAGCCTTCATATCCTCGTCCTCCATCCTTTGCTCGCAAAACAAAAGGAGGGAACACTACTAGGAAACTCCCCCTCAAACTGTCTCCCTCGTCGTCGTCGTCGAGCTACCACCACCTCGACGGCGCGCGGCTCGACGCCGTCATCCACAGGCACGGGAGAAACGAAATAATGGGCAACTGCTGCACCAAGACGTACGAGCAGGAGATACCAATCACCACGGACCCGCCGTATCGGCGACCGTCGTCGTCGATGCCGACGTACTGGCCGCCGCAAGGTAAGGCGCGGGACGTGCCGCTGTCCTCGGGCTCGGGCTCGCGCCAGCCGTCCTACCGGCAGCCGCCGCGGCTTCCGGCCGCCTTCCCGTCGTCGATGGGCGGCAGCCGGCGGGCGCCCACCGGCCAGATCGGCCCGATCCTGCAGCGTCCCATGGTGGACGTGCGCACGCTGTTCCACCTGGAGCGGAAGCTCGGGAGCGGGCAGTTCGGGACCACGTACCTGTGCACGGAGCGCGCGACGGGGAGGAAGTACGCGTGCAAGTCCGTGTCCAAGCGCAAGCTGGTGCGCCGCACCGACATCGACGACATGCGCCGGGAGATCACCATCCTGCAGCACCTCAGCGGGCAGCCCAACGTGGCGGAGTTCAAGGGCGCGTTCGAGGACGCCGACGACGTGCACGTCGTCATGGAGTTCTGCTCCGGCGGGGAGCTCTTCGACCGCATCACTGCCAAGGGGAGCTACTCCGAGCGCCAGGCCGCCGCCGTGTGCCGCGACATCCTCACCGTCGTGCACGTCTGCCACTTCATGGGGGTCATGCACCGGGACCTCAAGCCCGAGAACTTCCTCCTCGCCAGCCCCGCCGACGACGCGCCGCTCAAGGCCATCGACTTCGGCCTCTCCGTCTTCATCGAAGAAGGTTAGCTTGGTGAAAGTCAAGTAAATAAATACTGCTCCTATGTTGCAAGAGATCATGGAACAGTATTCATACGCGCGCCATAGGCCAATTGCTCACCATTATCGTTCAAGTAAAATGCAACTCTTCGATGCAAATGATAACACTAGACAATTCAATTTCCCCCAACAAATTGCAGGTAAAGTTTACAAGGACATCGTGGGAAGTGCATACTATGTGGCGCCAGAGGTATTGCACCGGAATTACGGCAAAGAAATTGATGTCTGGAGTGCTGGCGTGATCCTATACATTCTACTATGCGGGTCACCGCCTTTCTGGGCAGGTGAAGATCCAATCATCTTTGTCCTGACAGACTACATTGCCTCCAGTATGATTGCCTAATGTCAGAATTTGCCTATCTGAGCAGATACGGAGAAAGGCATATTTGATGCAATATTGGTCGGCCAACTTGATTTAAGCTCCTCCCCGTGGCCCTCCATATCTGAAAGTGCAAAGGATCTCATTAGAAGAATGTTGATCAGGGATCCTCAGAGGCGCATTACTGCAGCACAGGCCCTAGGTAGCACTCTTAACTGCCTTTTCATACAAAACGCTTGATTTATGAATGTAAAGTTCATCTGCATTTCTACGTTTTATACTTCATCCCTTATAAATGGATGACTCCATGTGCAGAACATCCATGGCTCAAAGGTGGTGCATCTGACAGACCAATCGATAGCGCAGTCCTATCAAGAATGAAGCAATTCAAGGCAATGAACAAGCTAAAGCAACTTGCGCTCAAGGTGAACCTCCTTAACACGAATAACTGCTACTTCGCCTATGCCAATTTAAGTTGAAATTGTCTCCTGTCATTCTAAGGTAATCGCAGAGAACCTAACAGAAGACGAGATCAAGGGACTGAAGCAGATGTTCAACAACATGGATACAGACAAGAGTGGCACGATCACGGTGCAAGAACTGAAGGAAGGACTGACAAAACTAGGGTCAAAGATTAGTGAAGCAGAGGTTCAGAAGCTTATGGAGGCAGTAAGATTGCTTATTCCATTTCACTTTCACTAAGTTCAGTGTATGAAACACTTCACTAATCATGCTTCGATGCAGGTTGATGTAGACAAGAGTGGCAGCATTGATTACGCGGAGTTCCTTACTGCCATGATTAACAAACATAAACTGGAAAAGGAGGAAGATTTGATACGTGCATTTCAACACTTCGACAAAGATGATAGCGGGTAAAATTAATTCTGCCTAACCAAGAAAGCAATATAATTTCCATGCATCACCAAAACAAAGACCTATACAGTTGAACAATGCCAGGATTTGTAAAATAAAATTAAAAGCTACTCAAATTGTTCATAACATAACAAACTAACAATGCTCAATACATGATACTGCCACATTACATTGTTTTGTTTGGTTAAACTCAATTACGAAAAACAAAAAGGTTTAAAATAATTAAACCGAGATAACATACATAACAACCACAGGTACATAACAAGAGATGAACTGGAACAAGCCATGGCGCAGTATGGAATGGGCGATGAAGAAAGCATTAAAGAAGTACTTGATGAAGTTGATAGAGACAAGGTGAGCACATTCTTGCTGCTAACCAATCCATTTGCAAAGATTTAACAATTGCCCCTCTCTGAATTAACAGGATGGGAGAATTGACTATGAAGAGTTTGTAGAAATGATGAGGAAGGGAAGTTATACCTGAGGAAACTCAGTTCTCATGATGGAAGAGGTTGTATATATATGTTTCAGCAAATATGGCCAGTACAAGCAACAATGCAAGTTTAACTTAGAAGAAGTTGCTTCTGCAGCTATGGTCCAAGACAAGTATGTACAGCTATTATTAACCGAATATGCAACAAGGGAGAAAATGTTCAGTTTACTTCAAAAAAAATGTTCACACCTCATGGAATCATACATATGCAAAAGACATATGGCCTACCAGAAAACTGGCAGCAATCCTGCTGCAAGTATTTCACTAATGGTACATTTTGTGAAGTTTTATTTAAAATAACTATGTTCAAAATTAGGATCAAGAAAGGAAAACGCATGCTTCAACAAAATTACAAAGTTCATGGTAAACCATAATGGGTGCAGCATATGAACTCAGAAATGCTATTGCAGGGTCAGCAGATAATAGCAAATACAGGGATAGGACGACATAATTTCTGTAGGTATTGTTCACCTGAAGCAGCTGAAAACCATTGGAAAAGTGGCTAACATTGTTAACATCACATACATAAGTTTATGTATCCATTCCATATTTCCATTGAATCCATATAGGTTGCACAGCTGGGGAGATAGTGTATCCTTTTTCCCATGTAAATTGCAAAATAACCTTTGCCGCTGCGTATAAAAAAGTTATTGGTGCCATCAGCCCACATTTTCTTTTTTTTTTAATATAATATTATATATCCTTTTTTAGACTATTCATTTAGTGTTTCACAGAAGTAACCAGGAACACATTGTGTCAGGCCAAAGGTTGTTGGCCACTAGCTGGCAAATGCACATAACAGAAGAAATACTCCCTCAAATTCCCAATGTAGATCATTTTCGACTTGTGCACAAGGATTAAGAAAGTAGATTAAATGACCACAGTGCCCTTCATTTATACTGCATCGTAAAAATGACTCATTCATTTCAAAGGGCAACGAGGGAAGAAAAGGGTAAAAAATGCATAGAAGTTCTAGGGTGACTTAGAATTAGAGAAAAGTAGAAAAGGCTAAATGACATACATTTCGATTGAAGAGTATTTTGTTTTAAATATATAAATCAAATAAAATGAGAACTGGCTGACCTTTACATATGGGCCCTGCGACAATGGGCATTGATCAAAAGACATAGGAAAATCCCAACCAAATTATTGGAGAAAGAATTCTGAGAATGGAACTTGTGACTTCAGTTCATTGGCTCTTCTGTTGAGACTACGCAATGTCTCTATATGGGGCTCATCTCCTTCAACTGCAATTATTTTGGCAAAGTCCCCCGTGTCAAAATAGTCTACCACCCTATTAGCAGCTTCAAGTCCAGTCACATATGCTTTTTCCTAGCATAGGTAAATATGAACCCATAAATATAACTTTTTATTATCACTCTGAATCATTTTTTGAAACATTATGCCTCACTTTAGAAAAGGACCCATGTCGGTTGACAATCCAATCACCAGCAACAAACAAATTCGGAAAGGAAGTTGACCCTCTCAGTGTGTACTTGTAGGATCCTGCAAGTAATGCATTTCCCATGTATCAAATTAAATATTCCTTTGAAACAGCACAGTTTTAAACTAGCGCTGATATTTACATATGCTACAAAAGTATAATTTTATTGTTATGATTCTTTATCCTTATCACAGATTCACAGCATTAATTTACAACTACCTTTCAATAACGATTAACAATAACTTGTTTATTACTATAGACAGGAAGCTATCAAGAATAGTCATCCTTTAAGCATTTACATTGAAATAATATTATGATCTCAATTCACCTGGAAGAAAATTGATTACAGAATTAGGAGATCTTCTGATTGAATATCTTATCACAGTAGCACCCTCAAAATCTTGTATGCATTTGATAAGATGTGATGAAGCTTCAGAGACAATATCATCATCATTTACAAGTACCAAATGGCTAGCATTATACTGAGAAGATAAGTTACAAGAGTAAGTACATCCTGGCTGAAAATGTTGTGAAAATGTTGTATATTTTCAAACTGATAAAGGTGGTCAGAACATACAAATTCAGCCTCCACAATTGTTATTGATTCTTCAGAATAATCATCATGTATTGAGGTAAGGTCAAAGAATGCCCAGCCAGGTGAATCATCAAAACCAGAGCATACATTGGCAACCTTTGGAATTGTGATCTGTAAATGGGTTTCATAAGATTATATTGGGGGACAAAAGGTGTGAACAGTAATCATAGGAAGTGCACACTGGCTCACCTTTTTATCAAACCATAATTTTATAGAGATCACATCGACTGTAGATAAGTGAAGAAGATTCCTAAATTCCCGATCAGACCGTAGGAATGGACTTTACATGTCAGAAAAGCACACAGATTAATTGCAGAATTAGGAGATCATCTGATTGAATATCTTAGAGGATTTCATAAGATTTTGATGGAGCTACTCCCAGCCTGGGTGGTGCTTTGTGTTTTGCTTTAGAGGATTGTCGGTTGTGGGCTATGGCAGGGGCTCGGGGTCTGTCTTTCCTGACTTCCCACCCTCCCACTCCCCCTGCAGCCTTGTAGCTTACAGGCTTTTTCTAGCCTTGGTCGTCTCCTTGTTGTCATAGGCGCTTATGTAATTTTTTTCTTTTTGGGGTAGTGTGGTGTGTGTTGTACTTGGGGTCCCCACCCCTTAATCTTCTTAATTTAATGAAGCGCAGTTCTCCTGCATTTTCGAGAAAAATTGCAGAATTCAGGCTCTGAAACTTATGGCTGCTTTAAGTGCTACAAGATTATATTTTCTTACCATTCTTGGCTTCCAACGTTACTGAATGTAGTATGGTAAGGTAAGGCAAAAAGTGACCCAGGACTCATGTGTGATCATATACGGTGTCAGTGTTACCTGTTTTTGACAATGGATTGTAGAGAAGAGAGTCCCATGGCTGAAACAAATGCGTCTGCCTCATATACATCGTCACCACAGACAATAGCAGAGATGCATCCACTATCCACATCTGTAGTCAAACTTGTTGGGACTTTGTTTTCTACAAATTTTAGGCCTTTAAGCTCCAATGATTGTAGCCAAGGAGAGAAAATTTTATCTTCTACTTCACCACGGCACAGCAAGAAGTCAGAACTCTCCTGCAAGATAGGGCATTCATTATAAAAACTAAACCTACAAAGAGACAATAAGATGATAAATGTTCATGTAAGAAAGTATTATCTGGAGAAAAATGACCATTTATAATGTACCTGATGAGATAGCATATAATAGTACAGCATCCCCAATGTTGCAGCTGCACTACATTGCTCGCCAGGAGCAAACAGGGCAGCCTGAATAGCTGGCTCAAAGACTTCCTTGTAGAGCCTTTGAGAGCAACCATAC
The DNA here is from genome assembly GCA_027790015.1 of Cymbopogon flexuosus. NCBI lineage: Eukaryota > Viridiplantae > Streptophyta > Magnoliopsida > Poales > Poaceae > Cymbopogon > Cymbopogon flexuosus. Next base: position 18,758 of record JAKNSH010069998.1, read on the forward strand.
ATCTTAAAAAGCTCTTTTGCAGTCACTATAGAGGAAGATACCAACAATAATTTGAGAAAGATAACTCATTATGAAGACAAGTAGTGCAAATGACACGTACTCCAGTCTGAGCTAACTGGATAGACAATGGAACTTCCTTACTTGCATCATATTTCCTCCAAGCAGTGTCAGTGTTATCAAAGTCAATGACTGGACCAAAGCAACACATAAGTGGTTAGCAAGTGAGCTGATTTTTAACAGAAGATCAACAGTTGAACACTCGTACCTGCACCTATGACAGGAATTGATGTCAGCCTATCAATCAAAGGAAGATTAGGGAACTGCAAAAATAATTCCGTCTATTATTACTAATTTATAGAATTCAATAAACTGATAACCAAGATAAGATCTAAGGACAACGTACTTCTGGATATGCAAAGATTCCAAAGGGAGCTGGTAATCGGGGCTGGTTATGAAATATGGGGAATTCGACCTACAAGATGATCAGAACAATTTAAGTTAGTCGAGATCCAGGAGGGAGGTGTGTTATAATAGCCCCATCTAAAACAATATGACACTTGCTACAGACTGAGAATTTTCTGGCTAAACCCATTTTAAGTAATAAATCCACCAAAAAAAGAAATAAAAAGAACTATAGAGAAAAAATCTATTTGTTAGATAATCCATTGCAGTAATGCACAGAAGCATGTGAGAGCACAAAAAAAAGCAGAGAAATTACAGAAAGGCCCTCTGTAGAATAGTAGGCTGCTTTATTCCAGCCTGTGAAAGGCGAGATCCCCAGCTCATCGACTAAAGCGAAGATGTTGCGGTAGGGATGCCAGAATCCTATGTGCAGCGCCACGATGAGCTAATTACTGAAACAAAACTGCACAGAATTGAACCATACAAACAGATATCGTATCTGAAGGTTGACAATACCTCTGAGGCCAACCTCCTCGGTTGGGCCGCTCTCCGCGGCGAGAAGCGTGACATCGTACCCCTGATCATCAGAATAAGTTGCATGTCGTAAATTTGCACATATAGCCGCCAGGCGCCACGCTTACAAGTACACGAATGCACGAGCTACAATTCACGCGAGGCCAACCTGTTTGACGAGGTGGTGCGCGGCGGCAAGGCCGGCCCAGCCGGCGCCCGCGACGGCGACCTTCTTCGGCTGGGACTCGCCATCTGGCGAGACCTCTGCCCGGACGGAGCTCCCTCGGCGGCGGCGGAGCCGGCGGGGGAGGGCGCGCGGTGGCAGCCGGCCTCCGGCGACGAGGGCCGCGCACCCGCACATTGTTTCCGCGGGAAGCTTCCGGAGCAGCAGGAGGGGAGCGATGAGTGGCCTGGTTGCCCCCGTGAGGTGTTCGTCTGTACGCCTTCAGGTATCACTCTCACCAGTCACCACAGTCCACAGCTTTGGGCCTGGCGAGTCAGGTCTCTCCTCTGGTCAGACTCTGGCCATGCTGCTTGCAAGACATCGTTTTTCCTTTTCTTTTTCTTCTTTTTTTTTTTGGAAATGTTGCAAGACATTGGTGGTTTGGTATGATCTCGGTTATTTGATAGGCTTAGGTGGTGTTTGGTAGAGCTCTCGGTGCTAATTATCTGTTGAATCCATAACAATTTTTGAGATAGAAATGATTCTTCGTGGATAATTTTCTGAAATGAACTAGAAGGCTAGAGTTAAAAAAAATAGTTTCTCCTAACTTATTTGTGATTTTGAGATTTTACGCTAAATAATTAAAGAAAACCACTTTCAGCCATAGAATCACCTCTCTCACTGAAACAACTCCCATAGAAAATCAAAATCAAATGGAACTCTTCAAGACTCTTAGCTCTGTTCAGATCACCTAAAACTTAAAGTAGTTACAAAATAGGATTAAAAGTAAACTAAAGATAAAATATACTTTATACATAGACCCAAGTCACTTTTTGTTTAGTTAATCTAGTTTTATCAGTTAATGGACTAGTGGCTAGTTAGGTTATAAAACCAAAAATTAGTTCATTTCAAGTCAAGGCCTTGTTCTCTTCCCCTCAAAATTGCAAATTTTTCCACTCTCTCCATTACATCACCATCACATCAATCTTTGGCCGCATGCATGGAGCATTAAATATAGATAAAAAAATAAATAATTACGCAGTTTGTCTCTAATTTGTGAGACGAATCTTTTAAGCCTAATTAATCTATAATTGGACAATAATTACTAAATACAAACGAAATGCTACAGAAAATTTCGCTTTCTAACATTTACAAAGAGAACCAGGCCCAAGATAAGAAATAGCATATTTTATAGAGACTAAAGTCTATCACCGTTCACCCCGATCCCTAACACATGCAAATGGATCATTCAAGTCCTCAAACTTGTTCATCTGTGTTATCTTGGTTCTTAAGCTTGTTCGGTTGTATCATTCTGGTCCCTACACTTGGAAGTCACCTATTTAGGTACTCAAACTTATTTAGTCGTGTCATCCCGATCTTTAAACTCGGTTTTGAGTCTTGGATCAAAGCAAAGCGATCCAAAATATATATATCAACAAATAATCCATAACTTTTTTTTTCATATGAATTCAAATGAAGACAAACTTACTCTAAAAAAATAAAGACAAACTTTATATTAAAATTATAGCCCCCGATGTGATCTATAACTTAATAGTTGATTTTTTTAATTCAAACTGGTGTCCCAAAATATTGATGTAAATTTATAGATTTTGAAATTTAAAATTTAAAAGCTATGTTCAACCAAATAGGCCTTTATGTTTTGGCTTTTTGCCCCCCAAGATTCTAAGCACTTCAAAAAATAACGAAGAAAACGATAGCCTATCCCCCTCAAAGCCGTTTCTCTCCTGTTGATTTTAACAAATTCATTCATAATTTCCTTTTCAAAACCATTTATCTCTGCTTCATTTTGATGAATTCACTCGTAGACGTAGCCATAGATAGTGTCATACGAAAACCTCTTGCCGTCTTCCTTTTTCCAATCCCGTGACAGAAAAAGCAGTTGACTCTGAAAGTCACGCTAGGCACGCCCCTTTCTGACGAAAATGGCAGCACTTCTTCCTCTGCTGCTCGCGCACCTACTACTCCTCTGCGCCCATGGCGCCACGGCCTCCTCGGCCGCGATGCCGCCGCCTCTCCCGGTCCTGCCCGTCCCTTCCTACGCGCAACTCCGGTGGCAGCTCTCCGAGATGGCGCTCTTCCTCCACTTCGGGCCCAATACCTTCACGGACTCCGAGTGGGGCACCGGCCACGCCGACCCCTCCGTGTTCGCCCCCTCGGCACTCGACGCGGGCCAGTGGGCGCGCGTCGCGGCGCAGGGCGGGTTCGGCCGCGTCGTGC
>JAKNSH010070141.1:0-10559 GCA_027790015.1 Cymbopogon flexuosus
ATACTAGGTTGAGAAGGCTTGTCTAGTTTATATATTTTGGCTGTGTAAATCTAATTATTCATCTGGTGATTAATTTGTCCTTATATCTTTAATTGCAAACAATCACTATCAACATGTGCGTAGGAATTCGGAGGGGGAAAAATTTTAAAGACATAAAATAAAAAATTTTCAAAGAAGTACAAAAATTAACAAAGTTCGGTATAATTTGCCCAATTTTGTTGAGGCAAACGTCATCAGTAATAAAAACAGTCGCTGCCACGGATAATGCACGCGGGAACGGAACAAAGCGTCCGGGGTCACCTCCGGTCCTCCCCCTCCAGCTCGTTCCGACGTTCCCCTCCGCCCTCCGCCGTCAGCCGTGGGGCATGGCCACCGCCGCCGCCACTTTCGGGTTACTCCAGCCCCCCATCCGGAAACCTGCAATCTCACCGCTGTACATTCTCCCATTTCCCACCCAACCCCACTCCAAAACGCACCCTCGTCCTCTCCCTCTCCCGCGCCGCCGCCGGGGCGGCCCCATCGCCGCCTTCTCCAACGCCACATCTTCTTCGTCCACGAATGCCTCTTCCCCGCCCACCTATGACGTCCGGGAGGCAGAGGCCGACACCTTCCTCCTCGGCCGACGCCGCCGCCATCGCCGCGCGAGCGCCGGCCTACGCCGCTATGCTCGCCGATGGCGTCCGCGAGCTGGACGAGCTCGGCCTGTGGGCTTCGTGGAGCTCCGGGGACGGGGCCCACATGAGCCTCAGCGGGGCCGTCGAGATGGAGATGGGGAGGCTCGGTTTCAGGAGGAAGGTGTACCTCATGGGACGGAGCAGGCGTGACCACGGCGTGGTGCCGCTCCTCGAGAGCTTGGGGGTGCGTCTCTCCTCGGCCAAGATCATCGCGCCTTACGTCGCGGCTGCCGGCCTCACTGTGCTGATTGATAGGGTGAGAGATGCTCCCAGCTTGGGCTCGATTTGCTTGCATTCCATGCATTTTTAATTGTGGCATTTGTTCCTCTGATGAAATTCAAACTTCGATTCTAGTCCTGCCTAGCCTATAACCTCTTATCGCTTTGTGTTTGGTTGAACTTGAATAAAGTTTGAGCATCCTAGTATTAAACAGAGAACACTCAAGTCCTTAGAATTTTTTTTAAACAAATATTGTACTCAGCTGCAGTTGTGTGAGGGTGGGGAGGGGGGAGCTATGTAAATCTTCCTCTATTTTACAAATTTGTTAACCGAGATTAAGTGGTTTCTTTGAAATTTGAAGGTTGACAAAGGGGCATAGCCACCATTGGCCTTCCACCACTGTTCAGATGTGTTTCTATTCCTAACAAACAAAGTGCTCAAGAATTTTTCATGAGTCACCTCTATTCTCAATAGTACTTTGGTTTCCATACCATGGCGCAAAACTAATTAAATGAATCATTCTAATAGCTAACATTAGAGATTCACAGTTTTTGATAACGCTAGCCTATGGAGATATTATGATAGTGGTCAATATGTTTCTTCAACTGTTGCCGCTGTGCTTGGCACGATAATATGTTCACTATATCACAACACTCATTTCTTATGGAGTTGTGGTTTATTCACATATAGGTTAAGCTCTTGAAGGAAATGTTATTTTCAAGCAGTGATTATGCAATACTAATTGGAAGGAATGCTAAGCGCATGATGACACACTTATCAATACCTGCAGATGATGCACTCCAAAGTACTTTATCTTTTTTTGAAAAAGTAAGTTCACAGTCCCAATTAGTGTTTCTCATGCCAGTTCATTGCACTGTGTAGCAGCCAAAATAAACATTTTTTCACTTGCAGATGGAGGCTAGGTATGGTGGTGTTAGCATGTTGGGGCATGGAGATGTGTCATTTCCTTATCTCATTGAATCATTTCCAGTGCTTCTTCTCTGCTCGGAAGATAATCATCTCAAGCCGTTAATTGATTTTCTGGAGCACATTGGAATTCCAAAGCCAAAGATTGCATCAGTTCTGCTGCTATTTCCTCCTATCATTCTTTCTGATGTTGAAAATGATATTAAGCCTAGGGTTCATGAATGGGAGAAGGTATTTTTGTTTGTGGTCGTTATTGGAACCTGCTAGATTGGTACAGTTGACAATAACACGATCATACTGGTGATCCCATTTCTGAATTTTCTAGGCTGGCGTTGAACAAAACTATATTGATAGGATGTTGTTGAAGTATCCATGGATTCTTTCAACGAGTGTGATAGAGAACTACAGTCAAATGCTGTTATTTTTTAACCGAAAAAAGGCAAGTGAAAAAGAATACTGTCCCTACTATGCTATGCCTCAAGTGCATGTTAATTTGTTTTTTCCTGTCTTGCCTTCTTTTTGTTGTTGGGAGTAGTCAACCTTTTTTTTTCCCTTTCAGATTTCTAGTGCAGTCCTAGGTGTTGCTGTGAAAAGTTGGCCTCAGATTCTTGGCTGCTCTTCAAAACGAATGAATTCAGCTTTGGAGCTGTTTCATGATCTGGGCATCAGTAAAAAAATGGTGGTTCCAGTCATTACATCAAGTCCACAGTTATTACTGAGAAAACCTGATCAGTTTATGCAGGTGTGTAATGATTATTGAGGTTGCATTTATATATTTAAACTTCATTGGTAATGGATAAACTACTTTTGGCTGCATATAAGTTTTGAAGCATATTGGAACCAAAGTTCAGCAAAAGGAATATTTTGTTCAGCTACTATCATGTCTTCCATTAAACTGACATGGATTATGGCTCTTATAAATGTACATTGTGTTTTACAGATTCACATATTTTCCCAATCAGAATGTGGTGCTGAACATCAATGTTTGTATCTTGCTGTCTGTCTGTAACTGCATCCATAGGCATGTTTATATAATTATATCCTGAGTTGGGGATGTCTTGTGTCTTTATTTTTGAGTTGTATCTCTTTTACATCTTTGACCATCCAATTACTGATATCTTAATACTAACTTTCATGCCTCGTGTTTCAGAATGTTTTGTTTTTCAGAGGAATGGGTGTTGATAAGAAAACAACAGGAAAAATTTTGTGTCGTTCACCTGAAATATTTGCTTCAAATGAGGATAACACCCTCAAGAAGAAAATCGACTTTCTGATCAACTTTGGTGTTTCTAAACATCACCTTCCTCGCATCATTAGGAAGTATCCGGAACTTTTATTGTTGGACATAAATCATACATTGCTCCCCAGGTATGACTGCAACTTGGTGCGATATAAAATACAGTACAAGGAGAGATTTGGTATAAAAACTTAGTGTGCCTCATAATTATGCCATGTTCTACTTTTAACTTTCGTTCAAGCTGCAAACTTTTGCTGCACTTATTGTTAATTTTGTTGGTTGCTTACAACCTACATTGATGGCTGCACCTTTTGGAGATACTTTTGGCAATATAGGAAGGATCTGTAGTCATTGCAGTCAAATGGTATATTCCATTTGCATTGTCTGTTTCTTATTCATTGTACTTAATTTCTAAGTCAACCATTTATTGACATAGTTTTTGTCCTGAAGACTAACATAGTAACCTGTGGTTTTCACTAGTTAAGTATGGATTATATCAACAAAATCCTGTTATTAGTGTTTGATGCACTTAACTTGGTTCCAATGTTTACAGGATGAACTACCTATTGGAGGTGGGTTTGTCTAAGAAAGATATGTGCTCAATGATCTTTAGATTCTCCCCACTTCTAGGTTACAGTATTGAGCTTGTAATGAAACCAAAGCTTGAATTTCTACTAAGAACAATGAAGAAGCCACTTGAAGGGTTGTCAAATGCTTGATCCACTGAACTGGCCACAAATAAAGATTGCTCAGGTAAACAAAGTTAATAAGTAGTAATTGATAATCTTTTGAAAGCAGTCTCTTTTTCTAGTTTTTTATTCAGAACATGAATAATGCTTTAAGCCATAGCTACCAAAACCCAATAGGCACTTGGGAGCGGAAGGCTGATGACATATATAATATTGAAATTAGAAGATCAGTGAACATACCTCGCGAGCAGAGGTGGCTACTCCTGATGTTGTGATTGGAGCTGGAAAAGTACAGTTTGTACAGAAATTAGTCCAAACAGAGACATTTGATCCATTCAAATTCAAATACAAATAAAAGTACAAAAGCAATCTAACATGTCCCTGAACTCAAAACAGTGTCACTGGAAGAACCTATCATATCATTTTGGAAAGGGAAGGGGAACAATAAGGCAACACAGCCTCACCTTGGTCTGGGGCTGCTCGTGATGGAGGTATCCCGCACCGGGAGAGGTTGTCCTCCGTGCCGAACCGTGCCGGTGCGATAGGACTTGGCCCGGTGACGGAGAGACCTAACCCTAGGTTGACGACGGCAGCACCGTGCAACAGCAGATCGCCGGTCATTGGCGCAGGGATTTGGGAGGCGCAACCGGTGGGGGATGCTGCTGGCTCGCGCTAGCGGCGCAAGTGGGCATGGAGAAGGAGAAGGACAGCGGCCGACGCCCCGAGGGCGGCTGCCGCGCTGCCGCCCGACGACCCCACGCCGTCGGCCTTGTCGCCTAGCGTCGGGCACGCCGTCAGCCTTGTCGCCTAGCGTCGGGCGAGTCCGAGAGAAAGAGATGGGAAGCGATGAGTTTTTTTTACAGAAACAAGGGAGTCGGTTATATACTCGACACGGCAAAGTAACAAGATGCTGTCGCGGCCATCGATGGGAGTATCCGGCAGCCGAAATTAATTTCGGTGACGTAGCTGTGGTAAAAGTTTGAGGGAACTCTGCATCTTTGTCAAGAGTTAATTCCCCAAAAGAGAGAATACCTCCATGTTTTCGTAATGAATTTTTCCGTAACATCTGTGGAGCTGCCGTTCCACAGAATGGTGGTGGAGCTGCCATTCCATGGAATCATCCTAACCGAAAGTAATTGCAAGTTATACCCTAGCACAGAATGAGAAAACAGCACCATAATACACATCATTCAAAATCCATCAACATCATCCAAACATAAAGGAACATAAAGGGTGTTGCCACTCCAAGAAATACACATAGAAACATTTGAGAGCTGTGCAAACTACCCTTACAGTTCTAAGCTGTTTGCCACGCTCCTAAAAAATACTCATCCCAACAGTCACGAGCTGGCAAGAATCAACTGATAGTCTACTCAGAATTAGGGAAATAAACCTGATAGTCTACTCAGTATAAGGGAAACAAACCGGAGTCGACAACAGAACGTCGACCTCATTGAGCAAGGGCGGGACACGTTCCTGAAACCAGGCAAAGTTGCGAGTACCTTTCAGTACCTGATTAACGAAATCCTCTACCACTCCGCCCACGTTTTCAGCATTGCCTAAGAACACATCCTGCTCAACAAGCGATCCGACACATTTTTTGACTATTTCATTAGCGTCCTCCCACAGACTTAAGAGTGCAAGTGCTGAGTTCTTCAGTAATAGGAGGTCTTTCGGGAAGCCCTCTCCCGGCTTGGCCTCCTGATCAAGGAGGGGAGACAGAGCAAGCTTGATCTTGTGGAGCTCCACCGCCACGCTTGCCACGAGCGAGAGGAAATCCATATCCATCTCGGAGCATCGCCAGTTCCTCCGCTCAACCAGGTTGCGGAGGAGTGCATACGAGTCGCTCGCTATGCTCACGGACTCCAGAGAGACGAGCTTTAGATGCATGCGCCTATCGGAGCGGTCCTGCAGGGCTCGGAGGTCGGCATGGCAGGAGATGCGCTCCATCTTTTCGGCGGACGGAGATGCGGCGGCGGCGAGACGGAGATGCGGCGGGTTGTTGCGGCGGCAGCGAGACGGAGATGGTGCGGGTTGTTGCGGCGGTGAGACGGATCTAGCCAGCTGCTTTTTATTATATATAGGCCTATGGAGGGTGCGATCTGTTTTCTACCGTGATGGGATCGCCGGACTATCTACAATCACGGTCCGTTACGGCCCAGAGCCTACCTGCGATGGCCCATGGGCATGGCAAAGCAACAGCCGACAGACACGTGCCGGTGCACGGGAGACTTCCCTCTCACGCCCGCTCCCTCGTCTCTCCCGTGCACGGCGACGGCCGTGCCCCGCGCGCGGTGGCGGCCGTCGCGGCCTCGCGGGAGGCGCGCCGGCAGCCGCCTCCCCTTCCACCTCCTTCCTCCCTCTCCCAATCCTTCTTCCTCTCCCTCTCTTCCCAGCGGCGGCGGCGCGTGGCGCGGCAGCGGGCGGGCTGTGCTGCCGGGGTGGCGCGGCGCAGCAGCGTCGGGCGGGCGGAGCGGCTGGCACCACGTCCACCGCCGGCGTGGCTGCTCCCTGGCGCTGCCTCCTCCCTCCCGTTCAGCTACAGGACACCCTAGGGGCGCGGGCAATCGCCGGTGGCCACGACCGCCCCCCTGCAGCTGCAGGCGACCTTCTGCAGACGGTTCGCGTGGCTCCGTTCTTCCTCGATCTGTCCGCTCGCTGGTTTACTCCTTCTCCCTTTCTCTCTCTCCCTCTGCCCCTCTATACTCATGTACTGTATGCATGGGAGCAAGGTCGATTTTACCATGGATCTGATGTGCTCCTCCTTTTCTCCTACCACTCTACATTCAGTTCATATGGATTTGAAAGGAGACCATCGTTTCCTTTTGTAAACTGCTACAACCAAATTTTTATTTCATTAGACGACGTGCTGTGAATAAGCTAAACCATTACAAAATTTACTGACCAATTATTATGTAGGCTGCTATAAGCAAAATTCTATTCTGCAACACACTTTGGTTCTAGCAGATTTTGTTTTTCCAGATTTTGCAATAAGATGCCATAATTAACTGATCTATTTACTGATGAATTGAAACAGAGCTGCCATCATATTAATTCAACTTTGTTGTGGCAGCTTAACTGATGAACTGATGGGTGCATAACGGTGCACTGTTAATGTACAACTTTTGATGTTATTTCCTCTGATGGTTTCTCCCTTTGCGTTATCTGATCATTCCCTTTGGTTTTGCACTCATACTTGCTTATGATCATTGCCTGTGATGTTAATAGCGCATTATTATGATTCTAGGCTTCTGATCATTGCTTCTGAAGTCAAATTATGTACTGTTGGTTTTGAGCACATGCCCTATTCCCAAAGATTACACTGTTAAACACTTTGCTTGTCTGCGACCAATATTGGTTCTCCATTTTATTTGACTTCTGAGTTCTGACTGCTATTATGTGCATTGCTGTTCTTACATGCAACAGTAATCCAAAGATATAACAAAGGTAATTGTTTTCTCGCTTTCCAAGTTCATCCCGTCTTAGTTTGTTTCCCAATGCGACCTAATAAAGAGTGGACTGGAATGGTGTACATTTGCTGCTAAAGGCACAATATTGGTCATAATACTATTATTGTTCATCTGGAAATGAAAAGTCCGTGCACCTTCAGTGCTACCTGTGTAATCCCTAAGCTAACTTGGTTTGTTGTGACCTGCTTAATATTTAACTAGGTACCTACAGTTCTTGCATCAGTAGCTTCTTTTTAGTTGGATAGAATTTCTCTAATACTCTCTCCATTATTTAAATTGCTCTGGCTTTTCTGGGTACATGGCTTTTACACTATGCATCTAGACAATATATCTAGGTGCGTAGCAAAATCCATGTATCTAGAAAAGCCAAAACGGCCTACATTTTGGAATGAAGGGAAGAAAATGAAATTTTAGTATCTTCTAAATATCTGACTTACTCCTTTATTCAGGATTCTTGCATACCATAAATTAGTTGGGCCCATACCACCAGAAATTGGAAGGTCAAATCAGTTGTAAACTTTTTAAGTGTGTTCTAAAAATGGCATTTCTTAATCTTTTCTTATTGGTATCCCCCTCATATTTTTTTTGCCATAGGTCACTGCAGGACAGCAGCTTGTATGGTTCACTCCCTCCTGAGCTCTGGGGAATTGTACCAGGTTGCAACAGTTGTAAGTGCCGTTGATTCTTATCGTTGTAGTTCACCCAGCACATATTACTTTTAGGTGCTTTATTCGCCCTATGACCTCTTTTTAACAGGCCTGTTCTTTGAATCTTTAACAATGCTGATTTCTTACAGCTTTACCTTTTTATAGGACCCCTTCCTGCAATGCTTCGGTTGCTCTTGGTTGCTTCAGCTAGGAATACCCAGTGTGCTCTTTAGGTAAGATCAGCCGGCCTTATATTCAGCCTTTATTTATGTCTTTAGGCTTCAATGGTCTAGCTTTTAGAACCTGTGTGTTCAGACACTTCTTCATAGGTATACTGTGGCCTGAAGCTTTTTTTTTACTTGGCCTCAGCTATTGCTGCAGACCACAACTAATGTAGTAGTGGCACGCCGCCTGTTTTTTTGGTTTTCATGCTTCACTTAAAATGATTATGATTTCTGGTAGATACACCACTGCCTCCACATTGTTCCAGTTAACCAGTCACCACATGTCAAAATCTTGCTGCATCTTTAAACTTCAGGCATGTATGAAGCCCGTTATCGATTCAGTGGTACGCATCTCTGCGGACTACAAAACATAATAGGTCTTGTCGACCTGCATTCTTTTAACATAGGTACTTCCTGCATTCTTGTCGACCTGCATTCTTTTAACATAGGTACCAATTTAGTGAAAGGCGTCCAGTAGAGCTATTTACATGGTAGTTTAGCACAACTGGATAGTGAAAGGTGAGACCTACGTTTAAAATCTACGGCCTTATATGATATTGACAGTTTACTAGGTTTTTTAGAAGAGCTATATAGTGTATGGTGGGTTCTAATGCTTTATTACGTATGGATGTATGAAAGATGAAATAACATTGAAATGATTTATATATGTGTTAGCTGCCATATTTGTCCATGGCCAGCTGACGTTGTAAGGTTAGGCGTCCAGTAGAGCTATTTACATGGTAGTTTAGCACAACTGCATAATGAAAGGTGAGACCTATGTTTAAAATCTGTAGCCTTATATGATATCGATAGTTTACTAGGTTTTTTTAGAAGAGCTATATAGACATCTACTTGAAATATGTATGGTGGGTTCTATTACTTTATTAGGGACTTTCAAAGTTGCCTCTTTCTCCAGTGCTTGATTTAATTTAAATTTCAACTTGGCCTGAGTACAAAGCTTCATATTTTAACTCCAGTTTGATAGTTCTCTCCTGTTTTTCCAGTCACTACCTTTTTATTATTTTTTCTTAGTTGTTTCTGCATCCCCCTCCTGTTGCTAATGTACCTCTTGGAATTGGAAATAAGCTCCTTTTTTCATTTCAATGGGTAAGTTAACTCCTTATTTTGAGCATACTGATTTCTTAATTAGGATTGGAATACTGCTCTCCTTTCCCATTATTTAAATTTAAAATACTTTCTGCAGTACCAAACTTAGATCTGCAAGTACACATACCCTCCCTCATGTTATGTTCCTATTTGTCTCTAATTTACATCAAAACAAGTTCCAGAGGTTGGTTTCGGTGACTGAGTCTGACAAAGATGTTTGTTTTGCCATCATGTTTCTAATCTCCAGGCAAAGGCAGCAGCTTGCTGTGAATTATTTCCATGGCCCATGACTTTCATTTTGAGATAGATAGGTGTACTCAAGTTCAGATTAGTACTAAGATTTTAGCCTTCTATTCTGTACAATACTATTAGCATTTTTTAGATTGAGTCTACCAATGGATCTTGGTCAGTACTGTATTTTCTCAGAATATCATTTTGCTATTGCATCACTGGTGGGTTTTAGTTAGTGAAGTGATGTTCTTACTAATTGTTTTTTATTGAATATGTCATGTAATGAGGCAAGTCGAGTTCTAGATGCAACTCCAAGTAGTGGATGTGGGCATGGCAGTGGTTGGGTCTCTCAGATTTAGGTTGCTCTCTATCTTGTGTTCTGTTGTAGTGTTCTATTGGAAGTTAGGTACAGTGATGTGATCCTTACCTTTACTGCTCAGAAAAATCACAAATCTGCATGCGGTGTTTCTGTAAATTTTTGTGAAATATGCTAATGCATTATGAGGCTTTGATTGTGATAGTTTGAAATAATTTGAACACTCTGTTAAGATTACTTATTCAAAGACTTTGGTTCCAGTAGGTTTGTCATTGCAGACAAAAAAAGTGTTATTTAGTCTTATCCTGTAAACCTACACTGTTTTCCTACTTGGTTTAGTTTACTATTCACTTTGGTCATCGCTGGACCTAGCAGGACAATGTGTTACCTGTTTGTTTGTAGAGGCTCCTGCCTTGCCTGTTTGGTTGGTAGGTAATTCCTTCTATAACACACTTCCATTCCCTGTCTACAAAAAGATTGCTCCAGTTGTCATTGTACATTGACTGCTTTGAGTGAAAAAGTTCAAGGTTTCTAATGTGTCCTGTTTTCACCCCATCAGAGGCTGCCCAATTTTCATTCTTTTTGTTGTCATTTGAAGATTGATGGCTTCTGTTACATTTCTGTGCAGGTCTGCCATCAAGCGAGATCCCAAACTGAACAGCAAGATCAGACTGAACAGCAAGATCCCAAACGTAACCCATAAAGCACTAATCCATCTCCGACTGTTGTATTCGTTGCCACTTTACCAGGCTGTGTAGTAATTTTAATTTCTCGTCATGTATCCTCTACGTATGCACTCGACCATTGTTTATTCCGTC
>JAKNSH010070196.1:0-15885 GCA_027790015.1 Cymbopogon flexuosus
TCTGTCTTGGTTTGGAAAATGTTCACCTTAGCTGTGTTATACTTAAAATCAAGAAGTTCTGTCCAGAGCTTATTCTTATCCTGGTCATATCTTCTGAGCCAGGCTGCTAGGAGGCAAATATTGAGATCTCTAAGGTTTGGGAGTCCCAGGCCCCCAAACTCTTTGCACAGAGTCACAGATCCCTAATTGGCAAGGTGGTATTTGTGGGCATTCTCAGAGTCATTCCACAGACAGTTTCCCATCTAGGAGTTAAGAATCTTAATGGCCCATTTTGGGAATTTCAGAATAGAGAGCAGATAAACAGGTATACTCGCTAAGCAGTACTTAATAAGTAAGGCTCTAGCCACCAGAGACAACAGTTTACCTCTTTACCCTGCCATCCTATTCAACAACTTATCAACTAGAGGCTGGAGATCTTCTCTAGTGAGGTTCTCGTAGTGTAAAGGGACTCCTAGGTATTTCAAAGGGAAGGATCCCAAAGGGCAATTAAAGATAGCAACAGCTGAGTTAGCTTCTTCTGCCTCTAAATTAATAGCTATCAGTTATATATATGACGTGATTATATTTGGAGTGACCGTCCTTATCTGCACCGTGAGAACTGAACTGAAACAAAGGACAGCAAGACAACACATTCTCTCAATATCCTAACCATCTAGACCGTTTGGATTTTGGAAGCAATATTATCGAGTTTTTTTTTTTCAGAAAAGAGAGAAGCAGACAGAATTGGATTGCAGAGCATGTCTGCTGGAGCACTAACACATAAATTCCTTTCCCCTGAACCCTGATCTCGAATGGTCTATTATAATTGGATTGTAGAGCATATCGCGCAAAACTCTCATCTTCTTAATTTAATATATAATACCGGTAATTAAGTATTTTTTTAAAGAATAACACTTGTTTTTGGCACACATGACACATGCGTACTCCCTAAAAAAAAGACACATGCTAGTACTCCCCGTACTTTGCAAATCGCAGGGCATTTCGTCCTGCAAACCGCACTATGCATGCGCCGAACAGGCCTGGATCCCGGATCCACGCGTCCTTGACCGCAACTGCACCTCGCATGTCCCTTCAAGCTCCCGCCGGCGTCCTAGTCCTACTCGACACCTTGGACTGGACGCTGCCACGCCATGCTCTGGCCAGTGGAGTGGACACCCGATCCATTCGGGCTCTCAGTTGATCGCTTCTTCCTCTGTTAGTTACAAGCAGTTGCTTGGACTTGGCTGCTCGTCTCGCTCGTCCGTTCCGCCGCAATCGATCCATCTCTTCTTCAGTTTCACTGCTGTGACTGTGAGCGGCCGCACTGATCGCTGCGCACCGAGCATTAGCAAATGGCCGGGTGGAGAAAGGCGTGGCTGTCGGTGCTGGACCAGGCCGTCGCCGCCGGCGCCGGCGGCGGCAGCACCGGCTCACTGCAGGGCCTCCTCCACTTCCCGTCCTTCCTCGCCAACTACAAGCGGGGCGGCAAGTATGGGACCGGCCACGTGAGCGGCAAGGCGGTGGCGGCCTGCGTCGCCGTCGCGCTCGCGCTCGCCTTCTTCTACGCCTCGGTCACCAGCGGGCCCGCCGCCCCCGACGGCTCCTTCCCTTCCCCGGCCGCCGTTTCCTTCTCCTCCTCGGTGCGTTTCTTGCCGTGGCTGTCGTCGAACTCGTCGCCGCCGACGTCGCCGAAGAAATCGCTTCCTACACATCCTCCTGCCGCGATCGCGGTCGGCGCGACCGACGGGCGGAACCGCAACGCGACCGTGGTGTCGCCCCTGCCGGACGTCGGGAACGCCACCGTGGGTTCCGACGCCGAACCCACAAGCAGTAACGGTAACCGCACCAGAGAAGACGAACCGCAAGTGGAAACCGCGACGCCGATGCTGCAGTGGGAACCCACGGTGGCGACGACGAGCACTGACGACGTCGCCACCGGCAACTCCGGAGACACAGGGACATCATCGAGCAGAGAAGAAACAGCCAAGAACGCCGCCGCTGGAGACGTCCAGAGCCTGGCACGGCGATCGGCTCTGCCATCACGGCCGGAGCGGAAGGCGGAAAGGCACCGGCGCAGGAGAGCCGTGAGGCATAGGCACCCGAGGCGGCGGAAGGAGACCATGCTCTCGGCGCAAGATCTCGCTGCCGCTGCCGAGCGGAGCCACGAGGAGATGGCCGGCGTGAAAACCAGCTTCGCCGTCGGGGCAGGCAACGACGACGTGGCTGGCGTGAACACCAGCATGGCCGTCGGGGCAGCTGGGAACGACGACCTGGCCGCCGCAGGCGCGAACGCCAGCACGGGCGTGGCCGGCGCCGGCAACAACCGTGTCGTGTGGACGTCCGGCGTGCAGGACCTGGTTGCCTTCGCCAAGTGCGACGTGTTCAGCGGCAGGTGGGTGAGGGACGAGAGCTACGGATTCTACCCGCCCAAGTCGTGCAGGCTCATCGACGACGACTTCAACTGTCACAAGAACGGCCGGCCGGACAGCGACTTCCTCAGGTGGCGGTGGCAGCCGCACGGCTGCGACATTCCCAGGTACTCACTCACTCCTGTGACATTTCTGAAACTGAACTTTTCATGCGATATCCTCGCTATGTTACGACGAGTTCACGAGACTCACCTCGATCGCTCCAGGCTGAACGCGATTGAATTCTTGGAGAGGCTGAGAGGGCAGCGGATCATATTCGTCGGCGACTCGCTGAACCGGAACATGTGGGAGTCGCTGGTCTGCATCCTTCGCCATGGTGTCAGGGACAAGAGGAACGTGTACGAGGCATCAGGGAAGAACCAGTTCAAGACCAGAGGATACTACTCCTTCAAATTCAGGGTACATACGTTTGCCCACTATATGAATGAGATGAGAACTCTTGAATTTCATCAGTTGTTTTCTTCTTCTCCTTCTCAATGTTACTTCACTGCAGGAGTACAATTGCTCGGTTGATTTCATAAGATCAATATTCCTCGTCAGGGAGATGATCCGTGAGGGCAGAAACGGTACTGAAGATGCAAAGTTGAAACTGGATGAGCTAGATGCGACGACTCCAGCATACAGGACTGCAGACATCGTCGTCTTCAACACGGGTCACTGGTGGACTCACTACAAGACATCAAGAGGGTACATTACACTTTCTAGACATCAATTGGATTTCACAATCCAAACATTGCTGAAGTTACTTATTTGTCCACAGGCTTAACTATTACCAAGAGGGCAACCATGTGTATCCCAGCCTTGAGGTTTTGGATGCATACAAGAGAGCTCTAGTCACCTGGGCTAGATGGGTGGACAAGAACATGGATCCGAGAAGGACTCAGGTTGTATTCAGAGGATATTCACTCTCACATTTCAGGTAAGACGTCGCCACTACGCTGGATTGCTGGGTGATTGTTGGTACCATATTTTCTTCACCTGACAATGGTAAATTTTGCAACAGAGGAGGACAGTGGAATTCAGGAGGGAGATGCCACAGGGAGACGGAGCCAATATTCAATCAGACATATCTGACTGATTACCCCGAGAAGATGGTAATCCTGGAGCAGGTCTTGAGGCAGATGAAAACTCCCGTCATATACCTCAACATCAGCACACTCACCGATTACCGAAAAGATGGACATCCATCAGTCTACCGGATACGTTATGATACAGAGGAGGAGCGGATGGCAATGGTGAAAAAGCAGGATTGTAGCCACTGGTGCTTGCCTGGTGTGCCAGATACGTGGAATGAACTGCTGTATGCTTCTCTGCTTCAGGCAGGCAAAGGCTCCTGGAAATTGTGAGAGGATGGCTACAAACAAAACATTACGCGTCATCTGTTCATATGCCAAAGAAGAGACATCAACTACAGATGATTCATGGAGATCTGGTAATGGTCTGTAGTTATAATTGGATGTAATGGCAAATCCAGCGTTTCCTGTAGACCCATCCTTAGCACAAGGATAACCTTTTAGATTTTGTTCCCTGTAGTTCATGTACGGATGTACATATGAGACCTCAATAACAACTTTTTAGGGGACTCAATAACAGATGTAAACATGTCAAATGGATACTTGAAGTTGGGAACTCATACCGCAGGATTATCTTCACATAGATTCATTGCATGAATTTAATTAGCACAATGTAAGGTTTTGCAGCTATTTTTTACGGCAAGCTCTTCCAGTTATTTGGCTAGAGCAGCTGGGTTCAGAAGGTTGAAGAACATTGACAATTCAGATAAAACCGAAACATAGCAGAGTTTTACTTCAAAAAAAAAAACATAGCATAGCAGTACATCTTTTCAAACTTTTAGAAGATCAATACGTCAAAGAAGAATTATTGCCATGCCTTTTGTAACCTGAGTGCCAAAAAATACAGTATAACAGAGCCCCAAGGGCAAGGTCTAAGGTTCCTACTTTCAGAAGGCAGTAAAAAGTTAAAATACAGGTATGACAGGTCATTTCTTCCGGTCCAGAAAGACATTGTTGCTTGCCAACATGCACAAGATATGTCCTACTCTCTAAGACAGGCCAAAGGGAAGTGTCTCCTTTTCTCGCTCCTCTTCCCATTTCTTAAAATTCTTCTTATCATCATCATATTTCAGATAACAGTTTTCTTCATATCAACCAAAAATATTATCCCTTGTACTGACGTGCAATCAACCAAAAATATTCTCCATTTTAGCGATGTACAGCTCAATTACGACTTAAAATTTACAAGCAACAACAAGAAGTGTTAAAATAATTTGAAGCAACATAATAACAACAATACAAATACGCCATCAACAAAACATGCTCATTTTCGACCTAGAGCATGAGAAAATATGCCATCAAGAATACATGCTCAATTGCAACCCCTTAGCATGAGAAAATAACATGTATACAGTCGAGGGGGCAAAGATAAACAAGGATATAACAAGCAACGATTAATTTATAGTAGAATGTTTCTAGAGTACAGGAGACAAACATTGTCTCATCAATGTATACACAGATCATCACACATGAATACTTAGATTATTTGTCTTCCGCCTGACACAACTAGGAGGTAAAAGAGAGAAAAAAAGGGAGGACTCCTAATGGAATCCGCCATTGCCGAATTGTGACTTGCCGGTTTTGCGTACCTCAGCTGACCACCAGGGAGGTCAGTAAAGGCACCACGAAACTGAATGCTTCTTGAGGAGCTCAGTTTCCACTATCCATCCTCATGCAGCTTTAACTCTCAAGAACCATGAAGATCCTCAAGCCATGCATCCTCCATGGTATATCGGGGCTGTGAACAAGAGGAGGGGAGAGGGGCTAGTTTGTACCCAGGTGAAGATGATGATGTCTGCAGGTGATACTTATCCAGCTATATATATTGTAAGAACTGAGAATCTGCATGGTGGCATTTTATATTGGTCAGCGCAGCATGTTTTAGTGGAGAAAGGACAATAAAAGTTGGACCAAAGTTTATATTGTTTTAAGTGCTCATTTGCTGGAACTCACAGCAGCGCTATTATTGCCTCATCAGATGTCAATTCGAACTATATTCCTTCTCCATATAAATTCCCCATGCACTTCCCGGCCTAATGTTATCCGAAAATATTTTACTCAAGAGAACATTGCATAACCTAATGTGCGATCCGCTGGACGTCTGCAACCACTACTAAGGAGCTCCTATGCCGTTCCAGTTCTGATGGCATATATACTAGTAAAACTATTGGCTACCTCTTTAAAGGCATAGAAAATGTACAATATTATCTCTGCCATTTGATTTTTCTTCATTGGTTTTTTGTACTTTCAGTTTATCCAATAGCAGGTATTAACAAATTTTCAGTTATTATATATATAGATATACAAGTTCCTTATCAACCTGGTGCTTAAGCCTGATTAAGTGTTGCTTACCAATAAATGATATTCAATAAGTGATATGGAACTAAATCAACTGACAAACATTAGGGGGGAAAGGTTGCCTTTACATAAAGCTAAATGAACACTTTCCACCTTTAGAGCTACTCCTTTTAACAATGTGGAACTAGAGCAATGTGGCCTTCCTACACAGCCACTAGCTCATGTTTATCTAAAGCATTTTTTGAACGCAGCTTATCTAAAGCATTTGACTTCCTAATTTTGAAGTGTAATAAAGCAATATGGCTGTCCATATAATTAAATCAGCTCCTGACATATACAATACAATGCTATTAAAGTTGACAAGATCTCGGTTTCATGTAAGATAAACACTCTCGACTCTCAACTAAACTATCCTCAAGTATTCAGAGATAAATTCAAAAGATGATCTGGGTTTGGTTAGTGGATGACTGTTTCCACTTTAGGACAGGGAGGAAATCACTACCACCTATTGTGGAGAGATACCAAAGTGGAATTTAGTTGCTGGGCACAAGTGGACCACCAACAGGATTTCTCAACTATGACCCCTTTTAATACATGGCTGAGGTGTGAAGATAGTGAGTAACCTCTCAGAAATGCACTCAACGAATGAAAAGAACCAATGTTCCAGGCCCCTGCCAGTGGCCACTGGTTACCAGTAGTAACTTTCTTTTTTTGTGAGGATGTTACCACTAATAACTGAATATGGAACATTGTTGATTTTTATCAAAACCATCCAATTTAGTCACTAGATACGAAACTTTGTAGAGAGAGAAAATCTTTGTAGCATCAGATGTTATTGCTCACACTTAATGTTCGACATTCAGAAAACAAGTTGTGGATGACAATATATTTTGTGAATAAATTTTGGTAACAACATTCAGAGCTAAATTACCAAGCCCAGTGGTTGTTCACTGTGAAGGCTTAAATGTGGTTCTGGGTAAAGTAAAAAAACACATGTAAAAGTGCACCTGTTTTAGAGAACTACAGACGCAAACCAGTGCTTCAGAGTTCTCTCATAATCTATAACAGTAAAAGCTGATACAAATTTTGTATGAAATTGTAATTTGATCAAAATCAATCTGTAAATAAAAAAATACAAAACTTATATAAAATCGTGATGAATAAACTAAAGTGGGTTTTAGTTCTACAAGCATATGATCAAGAATGTTTTCCCCCCTTCTAGACAGATTTTGGACAAATGGCAGCTTGGGGATATAGTTCAGCAAAGCCCAATGAAACTGGCCTCCACAGGTAATGCATTCTTTTGAGCACAGCCAAATGTAAAAAATTAGGATGCAGGAAGAAGAAATGTCATTTGGTTGATACTATAGCCCTTCCATCAAGATGTTGACATTGAGATTGTGAGATGTTTCCTGCAGTTGTTGAGAATGGGAAAAACTGGAGTGTTGGGAAGAAGCAACTATTTTCCCTCGAAAGGGTTCTCCTAAAGAGAAGCAATGTTCTTGTTTTGAATGAGGTAACTGCTTCAGTTGACTCCTTCACTGATGCAATTATCCAAGAAACGACCTGTGAGGAATTTGGAAATTGCACAGTATTGACAAAAGCTCACAGAATACACACTGTAATTGACAGTGATCTCATTGTTGTTCTCAGTGCAGTTAAGTCACCCAATTGAAGCACCAGTTCTCTACATGTTACCACACATGGCTGCTGTAGTACTAATATGTGTGTAATGAATTGTTGCTGAGCATAAAGAGTTATAGAACGGCACACCCTCAAAATTACTGGAGAAGAAGAGCTCTGAATTCTACAGATTCATAAAAGTACTCACAACGATCCCATGGCTTGAGTGGAACAGCAAACAATTGAACGGCGACGAGAGAATGAATCCAATATAGTAAAAGGTGATTACCACACACACCATCTAAATATGACAGATAAGTTCCAAAGCCACACGGACAGGATTTACAAGGGATGGTGCTTCCGTACTAGCTCCTAGATTCTGATGATTCAGGAAATTGGAGCGATGCAATGAACTATAGTGTAGACGCGGAACATAATTGAAACGGGGAAACGATAAATTGGTAGCTATTCCGTATAAATTCTTGACTGAAAATCAACCATGAAATAGGAGTAATTCACGCGTAACTGGATGAACAAATATTGGTGTGGACAACTTACATCCAGCGCACTGGGTCAGGCATCCCATCGAGCCTGGCTGTCTGTGGCAGGCCTCGCGAGCTCCGACCTCCGAGCCATGCCTGCACGCGGCGTCGGCCGCCGTCACGGAGTCCGCCGCTCGCTGTCCCCATCCGCGGCTCCGCGAGCGCACCTCCACCACAAATGCCGCGCATTGCGCGCGACCCCCGAGCGAACGTCCACCTAGGGAAGGATTGGGTTGGTGCACGGCGAACTCTTGCCTTGAGCCCCCGGCCCCCTAGCCCTGGAGCGCCGCTGCCGGAACCCGGTGTCGGTGTCCGTTACGGCTAGCCGCTGGGAATGGCGCCCGCCGCAACCAAACTTACAAGTTAGTCCCTAATTTAGTAACTTATTACTGGATATCCAATATTTCGCAAATGGGCACCTAAACTTCATCACGATTATAATAGTGATCCAGTATTTTACACGCAAGGCCCTATTTTGGATCGCCTCGAGGAGCTCTGCTGGAGCACTGTACGGATAACGGATCCCAGGCGTGTAACGTCCTGAAGGATCGACGGCAACATCCTCTTTGCCCTCCATGAATGTCAGAAAAAATCATCAGCACAGTCGCTCATGCAAACACAGAAATGGAGCGAGTCTCATGGTTGCATAACTGAAAGGGCACAACCTGTTCAGAGCCAGCAGACGAATATACCAGCTCAGAGTTAACGCTAACATAAGCATGCTCATGTTGGTGTTCATAAATTGAAATGCACCCGAAGCGCCCTTCAGGGTCACGCTGACAAACGTTTAGTGCTTATATTACATACTCCTGAAGTACGAGAAGAACCGTGTATCAAAGCAAAATACTGAACTACATATCAAACGAACTACATATTCTCAGGGAGCATTCACAGGTTTTGGTTTTTCAGGAAATCGAAGACGGTCAAGGCTTATTACACACATCAGGGATTTCACCAGAACAGACAGACACGACTAGTTCATAACAGGAACAACCAATCATTAGCAACAGGCAGCAGTCAGCAACAGGCTCCTCATGAACAGATTGCAGAATCCTATGGCTTAAACTTTCAGTCGTTTCATAAGGTCATCATCCCTATCAAAGCCATGAAGAAACCTGCAATAAATGCCGGTCGTTAGCATCCCCAGAAAAACAAACACTTCTAGCTCAGATTTCAGAAATAAGAACTTGCACTGAAGACTGCAGCAATATTGTTATTGGTGAAGCAAATCTCACTCAAAGTTCAATGGTAGTAGTAAAACTTTTCAAAAAAAAATGGTAGTAGTAAAAGAGAGCTAAAGTTCCATATCCAAATCTAGAGAAGCCGCAAAGTGAATAAACACCGATGACGAGAAGGAGCTCATCATCTAAGACACAAATAACTTCCATTCCAGAAACCTAAAATGTAATAGATTCTTGAATGTAGTAGATTTTCTAAATTAGTTAATGAATTTCAGTGATCAAACATCAGCCTTTTTTTTTTCCGAAGACGCGCTCGTGCACGTACTGCTTTAAGGGAAAAAGAAGTTCAATACACGTCTTGTCACGCTCGCAGGCGAGTTGCCTTAGAGCGTGGCAAGAAAACACACTGAATAACAGAAAAGTTGATTTATTGATTTATCTAGAACTGGGTTTCAGTGAACAAATATTGATAAGCAGGGGAATGAAATTGTTCCAGAGAATATTTCGACAACTATATGCAAATCATAATGGGAAAAAATGAGTAGCTTGTAGACTACTGGCACTGCAGGTTAACTTCATCAGTAAAGAAAATAAAACTTGCACAACAGCAATATCATGATTGGTGGAGGAATTCTCACACAGAGTTCAATAATATAAGAAACCAAAAGAAGTCAATAACCAAATCTAGAGAAGCAACATATAATGCGCAAACAGATGACCAAAGCTATTTAGCAATCAGTACACAGATCACATTTGATACCAAAAAACTAATATCTACCAGTTTATTTTACTTATGAGGCAACATGTTTTGGGTTTTTGAACTACGGAGTACAAGTCAAATGAACAGCCAAAGGACACATTTATATTCTCAAGGAACATTCAGAGGTTTTTAGTTTTAACAGCATGAAGTCAAATACCCCGAAGATTCATCATGAAGATAAAGGATTTCATTAGAACAGAAAGATCCCACTTGTTCAGAACAAGAACTACCATTAGCAACAGGAAACAGCAGTCAGCAGCAGGCTCCTCATGAACAGGTTAAAGAATCCTCAGGTCAGTCGTGTGATAATGTCACTGCCGGTATCAAAGCCACAAAGGAACCTGCGATAAATGCTCGTTAGCATCGCCAGAAGAACAAACACTTCTACCAGCTCAGATTTCATAATAGCTGGCAACTTCAATAGGTTCTTAGTTCTTACCATGTATCGTCTGGTTCGTCATTCTTCATGTCCATTCCATTTCCACAGTCACACATGGTTGATTGATGTATAAAGATCCCAGGTAGAGAAGCTCCAACACGTGCTAGGCGAATCGTGAGCTGATTAGCCCCCTCTTCGACCCGCCAAGCTATGTACTCTCTACGAGTCCATCCAGGAGGGATGACAGACTCTGAAGATGCACTGCCACCCTCCTGATCATCATCCTTCCGACCCTTATCGTAGTCCGCATCCTTTGAGCCATCACCCTCATCTTCACCCTTGTTGCACTCTATAGGTAGCTCGTCAGGAGCAGGTGCCTCGGATGGCCTCAAATTCATGCACCAAGAGATTCGTGAAAATAAGTCATATACTCTTTCAGGTGGGCGAGCAATTATGTTGCACCAGCGTATCACCGTAAGATTATCCCCCTCGATGATCAGCTTGAATACTGGTTCATGGAGATCAATCATATTTTGTAGCCCCAAATCAAGTGCCCTAGCACTGGCCACAGTCTCATCCACATCTCCTACTGGACCAGCATAGTAGGAGAGAACCTCGCCTTTGTCATTGTGCAGTATGCCACCAATGCAGGCCGGGGTGCCTTTGGAACAGCCAATTCCATGGAAGTTAAGCTTGACCCAACCCTTAGGCGGCGGGGACCATGTCGTCCGTTTCATCAATGGCAGGCGATGACGAAAAACATGCCCCCAGAATGGAGTAACATCACCCCTAAAAGCACACTGATCTTTGAATGGGAGTAAGATTCGCTCTTCCAATTGCATACGAAGGGAAGCCACATGACTGAAAAACCGAGAAAATAAATAATGATGTTTCTGTTAAAACTAGGCTGTTTTTTTTCTCGATAGGCTGTTCAATCTCAATTTTTAATTCAGATGCAGTAACACAAAGAAAAGAAGACTTACTCAAAAGCAAGGAATGAATTATATTCCAGCTCCAATTTGAAGTTAAGGTGAACTTTTTCCTTGAGTATCAGCCCTGTAAAGTCAGATTCACCATTAAACAAATACACTAACAAAAAACAAGTGTAAGCAGATATCTAGAAGCAGAACACTTACTCGGCAGTTTTGAGTATATGTCTGTGTCATCATCTACTTCAAGGAATTCAAACTTCAGTCCAGAAACACCAACTAATTCACTATCAGAACTTTCCAGAGAAATGACTTCATGAATGAAATCCTTGGTTGCACACAGGAACCTGTCTCTCTCCAAAGAAAGAGAACCCATTATTCTGGTACATCCACAGTTCCAGTTTTCAAATTCACCAGAAATACTTTCTCCACCATCCTTAAACCCATAGGAAACCAAAATCATCTTATTGAAGTGCTTAGGAGAGAGGTTTGCTTCGATTAGATTACCCACATACTTCAGTCCTGGAACAAAGAAAATTGTCGGCTTCTCAACTCTTCTCTGGCGCTGCTCATTAACAAGAAGAACTCTTATTCCCAAGTCAAAGCAAGATTTGACGTCAGCTGGAGAAAGTGCTGGGTCATATATTTCAATGTCACCAACTGGAAATATCTTATCTTCCTTCAAGAGAAGAGCGAAAGCAAGCTGATACTGAGACTTCACATCAAATTCAAAGCTTCCAAGGCCATAAATTACCAGCGTCAGGTATTCATGACTTCCCAACATTCTTGAGATGCAATCTCCAATTTTCAGATTTTCCTTAAGCTGATCGACGAACTTTGTATAAACTGAACAACTCCTAATATACAACATAGTTTCTTGCACTTCTTTAACTATGCTCGCTGCTTCCATAAGGTCCTTGTCCTCAATGCATGCATCACTAGGATTTAAATGCCATCTAGTTTAAAAAATAATAAGAAACAATAAATTAGTTTTTAACAATAAATAACAAATGTAAACTTTCAATGACATGTAGGACATATTTAATATTGCCAAATTCAAAAACCCCTAAGTTGATTCTACTCCTAAGTAGATTTGTAAGTCTAGGGTGACAAGTCCTATTAGTTCTCCTTCTAGTAGCAAAGTAAAAACAACAAGAAAAACAAGCTTGCAAGAAGTAAAGTAATCAAAGCACAAGGGGCAAGAGATTTTTTTGTCCAAGGTTTGGCAGGCTGCCGGTAACCTACATCCCCATTCAAGTGAGTGCATTGATCACCTTTTCTCTACACAATTACCAAGCCCTCATGCTTGGCAACCCCACAAGGTGTGCTCTGACGTGAGCTTCAGCTTCAAGTCGGTGTCTACAAACCACTCCACAAGCCACTCCAGCGAGGTGGGCTCCAAAACACATCTCACAAATCCTCCTACGAAGTCACGCTGCTCCAAGCTGTCTAGGTGGTGGCAACCACCAAAAGCAACAAGATAACACGCAACAATAACTCCTCTTAGTGCTACCCAAGCGAAGAACACGAAGCTCCAATCTTACCCGAAGATGCAATCAATGCAAACAATGTGAGTGGAGGGCTTTAGCAAGGCTACAATATGTTTGGCTATCAGAATGGGGTCTCAAAAGAGTGGGCACGGACACCAACGCCCACCATTTATAGCCCACAAAGCAAAAACCAGCCATTGCAAAAGATGACAATGAAAATGTATCCGGTGGCCCACCAACAGCTACACTGGACTTTTCCCAAGGGTCCTTGACACCATGTCAGAACTAGCCATTGGGCGTCGCTGAAGGTCTGGTGACCCCACATCTTCTTTGCCCCAACACCAAAAAACAAGTTCCCTCCAGGTTTCATCCGGTGACCCCATTGGACATGTCTGGTGAGCGCTTTTGAACTTCCTGCTCACGCTGAAGACTCCAAATGCACCACATGCACCAATCAGGTGCACTAGACAAGTCCTGTGCCTAGCGCATCTGACCACCGGAATACTAGGTAATGGACTGATCATGAGCTATACACCTAGGTCCACTCAGCCTCTTCCCCTGCCCTTCTGCACCATCTCCCCTCCCTAAGCCTAAACCTAGATGCACCATCACCATGGGCTACGAGCTGGCACAAGACAACCTGCAACGGCACCTCTATGGGCTCTGGGCCGGCATCCCTACCTCCAATCAGCCCAATCACCTTAGTTCATCTTGGTGAGCATCAAGTATGACTTGACATCATCCCCGAATCTCCTTCACAACACGATGGATGACCAAGCTGTGTTCTGGCATTGTTGTGGTGTGCACATTCTGTTGTGTGTGGTGACAACGTCGAGCTAAGTGCGGCATGGAGGCATATTTGATGCCATGGTTTTAGAATCAGCTGCAGTAACTGGTTCTGATGCCAATTGACATCTTCACCACTAAGCCCTTTGTCAAAGATGATAAAGGTACCTGCTTGTGCACACAAACATACTGAACTCGGTGTAATTTGCTGACTGAAGAACGCAACTTTTCTGAATCTATCTTACAAATGCATACAACCGACACAATTGAACCAAATTGTGACCAAGATGGCAGCAATATGTGCACAATGGCCTCCATGAGATGTGCCATCCCGCGACTCAATCGTGACGCACGTGACTCAGACACACAAGGATGCTGTTGATCAAAACACCAGAACCAGCAAAAGCTACTAACGAAATGACACAAGCAACAACAAAATTCTAGGAGCTGTGAATATGCTTGGACTGTATAACACTTACCCTGTTAATTGTGCATCATAGTTCATCTCGACATTCACTGTGCTCCAAACCCTCATAGTATGATTATCTGGAACAAAGAAACATATCATATCAGACCCAACTCCATAAAGCCACAGACATATACTGTATATTTTATAAAGAAGTAGGAATAATTATGTGGAAGAAGAAGAAGAAGAAGAACCTGATACATGATGGTCCATGCCAATTTGAGGATCAAGGTTGAACAGATGAACTGAAAAGGAGCTGGGAAGAGCACTAATCATGGCATATCTCTCTACATTAGCAACGCAGTGCATGCATCCACACTGCTCCTGTGAATCGCCATACTCATCTGCTAGTTCATCATAAGGACAGTGATCTCCCCAGAAACCATCCAGCTCCGAGCACAGCTCAAACTCATTCACATACTCCTTAATTGCCAGGAGCTTCCTCACCTTCTCCCTCTGCTCTGTGACACCAAACTTCTCCTGCTTGGATATGCTGAGCTCAAGCATCTTAACCATGGTGCCAAAGCTGTGCCCAAACAAGACGATCTTGCCGAGCTGATCCGCACTCCAGTTCAAGGTCAGCAGATTCTTGAAGAAGACGTGGTCCGCGTACGGCATGAAGATGAGCGTCGGCCCACGAACCTGCAGGCACTGGTGGACCGACGCGGTAACGACACAGCCCATCTCCTCCATGGCTCGGCGCTCCACAGGGGCGACGGTCGGGCACACCACCTCCACGTCGCCGATCGCGTCCGGGAACGAGACACGGAGGAGGAGCAGAAGCGCAAGGCGGAACCGTGGCGCCCAGCTGTACTGCATGCCGCCGAGCCCGTAGGCCACGATGCGGAGCCGCTCGGAGTCGGGGTCGGGGCCGCCTCGGACGCGCGCCAGTGCGTCGCGGAACGCGCCGTCGGAGTCGAAGAGGTCGTATAGCTTGGCGAAGAGCTTGGCGAAGAGCCCGTAGTGTAGTTCTTTGGAATCCTATTTAGCAGGAAAAAATGTTACGAATCCTATTTGAGAGAAGCCCCAACGTTTGCAATCCTATAATAGTAGTTTTCTCGCCGGTGCCGGGGGTTATGGTGTCAGGCGCGCGTACGATACACGAAGCCGGGCAAAGCGAAGCGAGCGACGCACGTCGATCCGCCGGGTAGAGTCCGACTTTCATGCTTTTTATTAGTGTTGTGGGATGGGATGGGATAAAAAAAAGTTTACTGATCATGATTGGAGCTAGGCTTAGCAAGCTTAGGCCCTCCACAATGTATAGCTTAAGTGGTGCCAAAAGAGGGGAGAGAAAATTTTGGCATCGCTCCATACGTTGCAGCTAGTGAAGCCAACTTCGAGTGGTGCTAGAAAAACGGAGAGCGGCGCAACTACTTGCTCCGGTTCCAACTGCTGCCTAAGAAATAAAATAGTATTTTAGTTGTAGAAGCCAGGCGGAAGGGAGACCGAGAGGAAGGATAAGGATGGCTACTTTATTTGTCGTGGGTCCCAAGAGGGTCAGATGGCGTCGGTTCCAGTTTTCAGAACGTTGCAGCGGTTTGGGCATCAATGCTTGCTTCTGTACATGGGGGCCACTGAATTTTTTTAGCATCACTCACATTATGGAGGGCCTTATTTGGTCAAATTCTTGTCTTGGTACGATGTTAGAATCGTGCTTTTTAAAGAATGTAATTATAGAGAAATACACAGGAAAACCATATAACCTTTATAAGAAATTGATCACAAAGTCATATCTTCATTTTTGTTCCAAATAACCCCATTCCAAGAGTCCACATTCCCAAGATGAAGGCCAAGGTGAAACCCAAAGCAAGATCTGCGCTATCCATCAGACGACGACGACGACGGCTCGGCGTCGTGCTCGGCGTCGTCGATGCCTCCTTGGCCTTCAAAATCTCGACGAGTTCCTTCCCGACAGAGGGGCAGCTCCTCGCCAGATGCTCGACGTCGTCG
>JAKNSH010070588.1:0-12656 GCA_027790015.1 Cymbopogon flexuosus
CCGCAAAGAAACACTAGTAGAGCCAAACTTTAGAGCATGCTGACTTTTACTTATATATATGAACAAAACATGCCTAGTGCTCCAGTACGTGTCGGTGTGCCATGTGTATGTGGATTACAGGTTCGGGCATCAACAGCCTACTATATCTGCGAACCGTTCTGATCTTCCCGACACTATCCTTGTCCAGACAGGTAAGGCCCTCGTGTCGTCATCACGCCCGTGTCCGTTCCGAAAGCCACTCGTTTCGGCAATGGCCGGCCGACGTCGTGCCCGGTCAACGTGCGTACACAAACACCCCAAGCACCAGCGCCCCACCGATGACAATGAACCGGCAGACGCTGCACCGCAGCGTGCAACGCGTGTTCGTCGCGATGGCGTCCTTCTGCTACGCTGTACCCGCCCGAGAACTGCGCTCCAAAAGCTACAAATCGCCATTGATTGCGACGGACTTTGTTCCCAAGCGTGGCGGCCTACTAACTGAACACGTTCTCGTTAGCCTCGGATTACTTTAATCCCACTCCCACCCCTGTTCCCGCTTCCACTTCCACTTTCCACTTTCCACTTCGATGAGCGTGGAAGTGTAGTATAGTACTTTAATCCCAGATTTGGCTCGCCGTTCAAGATCTCCGTCGGCGTCTGTCCCCGTCAAGTCGAGGTGGAGGAGCGATGGCGGAAGTGGAGGCGCCGCTCATCACCGAGGTAGAGGAGGGGGAGGAGGGCCGTGGCTTCCGCGGCTCCGGCTCCGCGTCCGCCGGAGGGGGCCGCTCTGGCCACGGCAACGGCGTGCGCGGCGCGAGGCAGTACCGCCGCCGCTCCGACGCGCTCGCGTACGGCGACCGGTACCAGAAGGCGGCGGCGCTCGTCGACCTCGTCGGTTCCCCGCTCTGCTTCTCACTGCCCTCCCCACTCTCCGCTTTGCTTCGTTGAGTTAATGCTGTGATGCTTTGCTGTAGCTGAGAATTGAGGTGCTGGTAGTGGTACTGGTAGCCTGTTGATGTCGGTGAGGTAGTGTGCTGTTGGTAGTGTGGACGAATTTCCTGTTCGAGACAGTTGCGTGCTTACGTGGTGAGATGCAACGTTGAGCTCGTTGCACAAAATTTGCTTCAGAGTTTGTGCTCTGTTTAGGACGTCGAGATGAAGCTGAGGTACGGCTTCATGTGCTATTTATGTTAGTTTCGGGTATCGGGTGGTTTGGGGGATAATTCACTGTTTGTGCATATGGAGCAGCATTTACGTTCCTGTGCTTGTGGAGTCCACTGTCCACTGTTGACCTGAGTGTGTGGTTGACATATGTTTGATGCTTGTCTGAAGATGTTGTAGGATTTGGGGTAGTTGTGATGTTGTATGTCACTAGTGATTTCACAGTTAGGTGTCAAGAAATATTTACATTTGACACAGAATTGACACAGAATTTTACCTTTACCTGAATTGTCATTTTATTATATACCACAAAGCATGAGCTGGACTGTAGTTATGGGAGGCAAAAGGCACTTTTCCTTGACAAGAAACGAACCATTAGCGATCAAGCTTATTTGTCAACCTGAAATCAGGTTTTTGTTGCATTTCTTGTGGCATGTTTGAAAATCTCAGTAAAGTTTTGATTGACAGGCAGAAGATGGTGTCGGTATCCCTGAGGATGTCTTGAATGACACAAGGTTTGAGAGGGCCATGCGGTTTTATTTCGTGTATCTCCGATTGGATTGGCTCTGGTCACTTAACCTATTTGCTTTGATTCTATTGAATTTCCTAGAGGTCAGTTCCCAATATTTTCAATCTCCATTTGTTATGCTGTATAAGTTCTTAGGTCAAGATTGACCTTTTGTTACTCATAACTGAAACTAGGCATCTTAAGTGTACCAAGTTTGCTTTGGCCAAGATAATGACATGTCATCATAAGGACCATTACAACAATTAATGAGATATTTTATTTGCATTTCCAGAAGCCTCTCTGGTGCCAAAAATACGCCCTGCATACTTGTGATCAAAGGGATCTTTACTTTCTTGGGCAGCTGCCATACTTAAGCAAAACAGAATCACTCATATATGAGGTAAGGATTCCTTGACATGTGTAGTGCTTCAGTACCCAGGCAAGAACTTCATGATTCAAACCTTAAAGCATCATTGAAGTCAGTAGTGCGTTTCAGGGCATGTATATTTACCTTCAGTTACCTGAGATACTCTTTTACAATTTTTCAGGCTTTCAGTTAGATTTTTTTTTTGGGAAGACTTTCAGTTAGAGTTGGAGCTATCATAGTATACAATTGTGCATGTTTTGAATGAAGAACATATAGTTTCTTATAAGGAATCTGAAAATCAGAGCTTTATGTTGCTTACTCTTAATTTCAGGCGCTTACCCTTGTCATTCTTGTCTTGGATATCTTCTACCCACTTTCCTATGAAGGTTTAAATATTTTCTGGAAGAACTCCATGAACAAATTGAAGGTAATGCATTTGTCTTCGCTTATTCTTCCTGGGCACATTTCTGCATAGGTCTGAGTGCTTGAATATTATTGATTTTTTGTGGTTTGAAACAGTGAATTATGTTTTGATACACAGTTATATCTTTATCCAGTAAACCATAAATGGGCATTTTAGTGTAGCTAAACTTTGCTGAACTTTGGTTATCAACACATTATCATATTACGGTACATATGACAATGTGGTGTAAATCTGTCTCAAGAAATAATTTCCATCATACTCTATTTTGGATAAAATAGGGTGGCTAAAGTTGTGTTTTTGCCTTTTTGGAGACCATGCCAAGGACAAACATTAATTTTCTCTTATATATAGATGAAGATGAACAGTAATAGAGGCTAGCAGAGTAGAGATCAGATAACTCAAACATTTGGTAAGGCATAGATGCTGATTGAAATAGTTAAAGTAGCTTCTATACATTGCGATACAGATATAATGACTACGAGTAGAAAATAAGTATCTGTGTTTTACTTTAAACCTATCCGAAGTTCAAAGAGAAATTTCACCTCAAAAAGTAATGTCAGCAAAATGATTTGGAATATTTCTGGCCCTTGCCCACCATGACACAGTTTAGCAAAATAGAGCAGCAATTTTAAGATAGTAAATTTAGGGATGCATGCTTGCTTGTGTGATAATTAGTTTAATCTTGTAGTGCTGATAAACTATTCAGTCAGTACTCAGTAGCATACTAGCTTTGCACAGGCATATATGCTTCTGAGTTCTGCTTTTTAGTTCAGGCACAGTTCTGCTTTTTACTAGTTCTTATTGTTAGAGATTTTCTCCATGCATGATTAATGCTCTGCTTTACTGTTAGCTGGCCCGCCCCCTGGGAACTATCCCAGTGTTTTGCCTTGGCTCCTGGGTGTCGCCTGGGTTCCATAAAGTGTACTCTGTAATAATCCTTTGATGAATTAACCAAGACAACTGCAATACACATCTGTTCTCACTTGTTGAGTTGGGTTTGGGTATGCGTTTTTGCTACTCCAGTCATTGCAATTTGTTCATGGTTCTGGTTGGCATTTCAGGTTCTTCTTCTCTTCATCTTAGCATGCGACATACTTGTGTTTATGCTTAGTCCTGGACCTTTCAGAGTAGCTCCGTACATTCGCGTTGTATTTCTAATTATGACGATCAGGTATGTGTTTATCTCCCAAACAGCCAAACTGATACTACTTCTGGTACCATAAGCATAGTGAACATAATAGGAGGGCTTCCAACCAAATCCATGTATAACTGACCTCACATGGAATATAAAAGCCAAGAGGAGAGTCATACTATTTAGAAACAAGGAACTTGAGACGCGCACGGCGCACAGAGCACGTTCATTGTTGATTAAGGACTGCTGTGTTTTTGACACACTGAGTAAACATTCCTTTTTTGCATTAGGGAACTGCGAATGTGTGCTGTTACGCTGGTTGGTATGTTTGGGACATACCTGAATGTTTTGGTAAGGTTTTTGTTTTCTATACCACTCATGGTATTATATGACTATAAGTTTGTCACCGGCATTTGTAGGCTCTGTCGTTGTTGTTCCTATTATTTGCAAGCTGGCTAGCCTATGTAACATTTGAGGACACGCCACAAGGGAAGACCATTTTCACATCATATGGTACAACATTGTACCAGATGTTTGTCCTGTTCACCACATCCAATAATCCTGATGTATGGGTCCCTGCTTACAAGTAAGCTGCGCATCCGTATCCCTGAAGAGTTTTGATAATTCCTTCAGCACCTTCAGATTCACTCACACACGCTCATACATCTCTTGATTAGGAGCTCTCGTTGGAACGCCCTGTTTATTGTTATTTATGTGCTGTTAGGAGTTTACTTCCTAACAAATTTAATTCTTGCTGTCATTTATGATAGCTTTAAAGAGCAGGTAGAATCCTTCCTTGCATCTTAATTCTGTTGAACATTAGTATTCTTATCTTCTGTGTTCTTTCTGTGCCAAAATGTAATTTGAATGCATACATGGGACTTTTTTTTTTGTGACCCAGCTTGCAAAACAAGTTGCTCAAATGGACTCTATAAGGAAAAGTATTCTACAGAAGGCATTTGATCTCATTGACACTAACGTGAGCCCTTTTTTATGTTCTCCTGGACATTGATGTACTATCCAATTTAGCAGTAATATATGTTCCCTTTCCCGTTCAAAAAAAAAAAAATATATGTTCCCTTTTTCTGTGCATCAGGGTCAGGGCTACCTTAACAAGGAACAGTGCCTATCATTACTTGATGAGCTAAACAAGTACAGGTAACTAAAGTGTCTCCTTTCACTCTCTGGTGCAATATGTCAAATCTTCCTGGAGAACTGTCCTGTTCATAACCAAATTAGATTTTTTTTTTCAGCAAGGATAGTATGATACTAAATTACTAACTAGTATCAGTATATTTATTCTAGCACTCTAATTATATTTCAGTATTCATAATCTGAAATGTCTTTTGGTTTCATCTCCATAATTTACTATACACTTTTCCTACTCTTATTATACCCTTGTTGAGTTACTTACTTGACTCTCCTTTCTTAATTTAACATAGTAGCCAGTAGGGATCCCACATGCTAAATATTTAACATTTGATTTACACATTGAATTGTTGATGGCTTTTAGATCATCATGTCATGGAACCTCTTTTTAGGTCATTGCCCAAAACCTCAAGGGAAGATTTTGAACTAATCTTTGCCGAGCTTGATCGGAGTGGTGATTTCAAGGTATGATCCCACCCCAAGCACACACACAAAAGGGGGCTACTATAATAATTTGGTATATTGATTATATATTTTTTGTGTTCGTGATTTTTCTAAAGGCTTATTGGATTTTTTTAAAATAATGTGTCTTCGATATTCAAAATATTAGCTTGAGATGGAATTTTATTGGGCTCCAAAATGTTTGTGGTTTGCTTCTTAAAATTTTAGTAATTTGTTTGGTATTTTTCATGTACATTGGGATGCTCACCATTTATAAATCAGAATGAGTTATTTGTCTAAGTTCATTAGCACCATGATGAAGAAAAAGTAGGCCTTTTAATGCTCCATCTGGTGGAACAGACCAGGTTACACCTTCTGCTGCATGCTCATGTGAAAATTTTCAAATTTTTGGACTGTAATTAAAAAGTCCAGATAAAATTAAGTAAATATAATATTGAACTTCTGCTAGCTTCCCAGTCTGTTATCTAACCTTTGATTTTTCAAAACATAAATATGCTTGCATACCAATATTGATGATTCTCAATCATATACCTTATACAGGTTACCTCCGAGGAATTTGCTGACCTATGCAATACTATTGCAATAAAATTCCAGAAAGAACCGCCAGTATGTTGTTTGCTTCAATTGTTCATAATTTTGTGTTTAAACATGCCATGAAAATTCTGTTCATATTTGTACGAGGCTTGATTCAATGTCAAACATTTGTGTTTAAACAAGCTATAATACTGTGAAAGCATATTTGAACCCATACTTTTATGAAATCATATTCTTCAAATCTAGGAGTATCATTTTTCAGGGCCTGTACCTATACTTGCAGTGCATAAATAATAGTGCTGTTATGCTTAAATAATAGTGCTGTTATGCTCAACCAACTGCTCCAACCATTAACAATAATGCCTTAGGATTTGTGTATTTAAATTTTGGAAGCGCAGAAAAGCACTGTCTGCAATAATTAGATTAGGAAAAGATATGTCTACCACTAATACAAAAACTGATGTTTTTTTCAGATCAAAACTAGCTATATTTCAATCATTTACTTTTATTGTTGATCACATGTTGTTGTAATTTTGTATTGTTGTTTTCGTCTTTGCAGCCTTCATATCTGGAGAAGTACCCATCTTTCTACCATTCACCACAGTGTGAAAGGTTGAAGTCCTTTGTACGGAGTCACCTGTTTGAGTATATTGTTGTCTTTGTTCTTCTGGTGAACCTAATTGCTGTCATTATTGAAACAACGGTATTGCATTGCAGCATTATTTCCATTTTTCCACATTTTGTATTTGTCTCAATTTCATAAAGAACAGTCATATTTTATTAATGTTTACTTGGCTGGATAAAACAACAATTTGAACAGTAAATATGATTGTTCATGTTTACACATGTAATATGATAGGATTCTAACTCTTAACTTGTATGTACGTTAACAATTGTAGTTAAAGAGTCTACATTAGTTTTACTAGTCAGGTTAGTTATTTTGTATGATAAAAGTAATTTTGGAGCAGAGGCATGAAGTTGTATGATGTATACACCATTATTTGTCTCCACACCATTATCTCATGTCTCCTCCATGTCACGAACACCAAGTGCAGCATGTTTCCCAAGTGCTGGATGCCATGATACCAGTATACCACACTGATCATGACTTCCCAGATGATGATCTTGAAATCTGTAATCTTGAAAGTTTTTTGAACAAGAGTTTTATAACTCTGCCAGACCACCAATTGTTACAAAATTCTATGAGGATTCCCTACCATATATATATATTCTTTTGCTGGCATGGTGAAATAAGCAACCTATGTTTGCTTTGTTCCAGTGAAAGCCTTGATTGTTCGATGTCTCGTTTCTGCTGGAACAGAATATATAATAGATACTTCTTAATACAATGATATGCAGTGTATTACTCGTAAAAAAAAAAATGATATGCAGTGTATTGGAGAAAAAAAAATATATACTATAATGTACCTTTCTTTTACAAATATAAACTGGAATCAAAATTATGTATAGCATACTGAGAGTTTGAGTCAAATAAAATGCAATTTCTTGGCTGTGATCTTTGCAGCTAGATATAGAGAACAGCTCTTTACAGAAAGTGTGGCAAGAAGTTGAGTTTGTCTTTGGTAAGTATATTGTAGTGGACATGTCCTTAATCACTCTGATGAAATTTATAATGGTATATTATGTCGAGTCTTTGTACTTAAAGTTGAGTTATGTCCTGTTTACACTTAGCTGAGCATTTGAAGTGCTTCCTTGGTGCTATTTCATCCTGGAAGACATTACTCCTGAAACATTTATTTAACCATGTATTGTGTTTCCCTTATTACCATGAATGCTAATACTAGTCTTATGTTGTAGGATGGATCTATGTTGTAGAGATGGCACTCAAAATATTCTCATTAGGATTTGGCGCCTATTGGATGGAGGGTCAAAATAAGTTTGATTTTGTGATTACTTGGACTATTTGTAAGTGTAACCTCAGTTCTAGAAGAGTTTATTTTTGTACTGTCATTATTTTTCAATTGCATTATATTAAGAAAAAGTCACTTTCACTGTGAAATATTTTGGTTCAAAAGATTAGTTCCATTTTACAACAAAAACCTGTAAATTCGCTGAATCATGCATTGCGGTAACTTTTTGTAAGAGCAAAAATCTATATATGTTATGTAATAATGTTTACATGGTAGTTAGGTACTGATTTCCAGTGGTTAGTCTTAGATCTGATTTGATTGGTAATCAACTTTTAACTAATTATAGCCATGGTTTCTTACAGAACAAATATGATTGTGCTACATGCATGATGCTTGTTAAATTTTAAGGTTTTGTCTATCCTTTTTCGGAACACACAGGAAAGCTGCATATCCTCGCATTAAGAGGATAAC
Source organism: Cymbopogon flexuosus (assembly GCA_027790015.1). Classification (NCBI taxonomy): domain Eukaryota; kingdom Viridiplantae; phylum Streptophyta; class Magnoliopsida; order Poales; family Poaceae; genus Cymbopogon; species Cymbopogon flexuosus. The sequence goes on from JAKNSH010070588.1 coordinate 8,059, forward strand.
ATAAAAAGCTAAATATGTAAAAAGTACAAGTAAAAATAAAGGTAATAAGCTACAGAAACAACAATATAGTTTGTCTAGAAAGCCTTCTGAGCTACAAAGACACATTTTCTCAATATTCGGGGAGTTTGCATGCATCTCCTAAAGTCCTCATTGTAAAATAAGTTCGCGACAAAATGTTTGACTTTAATTATTTATTTCGTTTCTATGAGGGCATCTTCTGAAGTCATACTGATTTTTTTTAGAAAATAAGTGTACTAGTAAATGATTATAGTATCTAACTTCACATTTCCCTGTAGTTATTGGAGAGACCCTGACATTTGCCTCCCCATCAACGCTTCCTTTTCTTTCAAATGGAGAATGGTAACTTTACTGTTTTGGATGCACTACTTTCAAAAATTTAGTCTAGTCCTTGTAAATACACATTTTATTTTGAACGTCTCCTTAAATACACAACATCCTTACAAATATGCTAGAAGTCTAGAGGGCTTAGAAGTCTCTAAACTTGTGAAATATCAACATTATGCATCTATGCTAAGCTATTATTTAATTTCCTTTGTATTACAAATTCAAGTCAATAATGTGCCACCATCAATATTATGTTGAGGTACATGTGTTGATGATTCAGGGTGTACTCCCAGAGTTGTCCTGTGCTATATACCTGTACTCCTAAGAATTGTGAATTCAATATTTTTGCCACATAAACATGTTTCAAGATGATAGAGCACTGATAAAAAATCTGACAGCATTTTCTTGTTGCTTGCTGTCAAATATGTGATTCATTTTTCCTTCGATTTTTCTGTTAACAGGATTCGATATCTTCTCCTTGGAAGGATGTTGCGTTTAACAAGAATTTTGTTGCAAGTTCAGCGTTTCAGAGCATTTGTTGCGACATTCTTTATCCTCATGTCTAGCTTGTTGCCATACTTGGGAATTGTGTTTTGTATACTTTGTGTATACTGCTCCATTGGTTTACAGGTTCTTGCTCTGCCTTGATAAATTTTATGCATAAACTAGTTCACCTGAGAGCTTAATTATTATTAAGCACGTAGCATTTATGATTAGTTATCACAGCTGTCAAGTAAGGAATTTAACTTAAATCTACACTCTGTAAAGGACTGCAATTTACTGATTCAGTTTGTTTAGTTGAACACCTGTATAATAACAACATATACCTGTTGTCCTGTTGGCTTAGATTTTTTTTTCTCTTCGATCACGAATTACTCGTAACACCTGTTGCTTGGGCTTTTCCTAAGCTGAACTACATGGATTAATTGTTGAAATACCATAGGTGTTTTTTACTTTGTTTTTCATAAGATGATAGTTGTGGCTCTTTTGTTTGCAGGTTTTCGGTGGCATCGTGTATGCAGGAAACTCGAAGTTAGAAGAAACAGATCTCTTTGGGAACGAGTATCCTTTTTTTTGTCTCTCTCTACCTTCACGTAGACTTCTACAGTTTGCCCTGGCTCACAAAGCCTCTATATTAATACTTACTATAAAATCAAAATGTACTATGCCCAGTACTGTCAATTTTCCCTTGACGTATATAGTTATCTTCTTTTCAACTTCAATGACTACCCAAGTGGTATGGTTACTTTGTTCAATTTGTTAGTGATGGGCAATTGGCAAATCTGGATGGAGGTAAGAATTCCGCACGCACCCTTAAACTATAAATCTGCTTTCTTCCTTGACCCATCTCTTTTAGGGACTGGCATGTAACCAGTTTGTTATGCACATCCTTTTATTTTGCTTGACTTGATTTTCTAAAGTCTATCTTTCCCTGAAACTGCCCCCTAATTTTTTATGGTTTCTGGATTGTCTGTCTAAATGATAATTAGAAGATTTCTGCCAGAAGTATTGAACCACTTTTGTATTGTATGGCATTTTCCCCCTAACCTTTCCCATCTTTTCAGAGCTATGCACACCTGACTGGAAGTTCTTGGAGCCTGGTTTATTTTGTCAGTTTTTATCTTATTTCAGTATTACTGCTGCTTAATCTGGTAAGATACAGATTTTTTTTCTTTTAACAGTTGGTCCAGGCTTCTGCATGATATAAATTTTCTAATTTTTGTAACAGAAACTTTGTTAGTAATGATTGGTTTGTGATTAGCTTTAAACTTTATTCTGAAATGATACTTCCAAGTATGCTTTTTACCTTTTTTGTTATTAGATTTCTTGTCACCATATGGTCTTGCCTTTTGTATTTTCAGATTGTGGCATTTGTGTTGGAGGCATTTTTTGCTGAGATGGAACTGGAGAAAGCTGGAGAAGCTGATATGCAGGTTAGATGAGTATTTCTGCTCATAACAGATTATTATTACTCTACTCAGAAAACTGGTTTAAGTCAGTAATTAACTAAGGAATTGCTGGTAACGTGTTTGCTAATGATGCCAGAATTCTATCCAGTTCTCATGGTTACTTTATCCTTTGTCTACTTTGATATACACAGCTTCAGTGTTGGTTTATTTATTTATTTTTATTTTTTGAAAAATCCCCTCTCATACTAAGAGGTTTTTTTAGATAAAAGGATAAAAATATCCGGCCTCTACATCCAGGGATGTACACAGCCAATTATTACAATCATTTGTTCGACAATAAGAGAAAGCCATGGCCATAACATAGACCAGGAAACTAAAGCAAATGATAAATATACTTCCACCCTCTATTTGAAATTTGTAAAGCAATCATTTCTAGTTTCTTGCTCATCAAAGAGAGTGCTTCATTAGCTTGCTCATCACGCTTGCTCTTCACGATAAATACTAAGAGGTTTAGTTTCACTAGTTTTTGATAATGGAATTTCAATGTAGCACCAACAACACATTTGGCACTTCTGAAAAAACAACACATTTGGCACTAGTAGCATGACTTCAGCACGTTTTACTGCACCAGCTACTTGGTGCAGAAGAATGTGGCACATTTAGATTATTTTAAAAAGAAACTATCTTACCACTTTGTTACCATTTTACTTCATTTGCCAACTGAACATTTCATTAAAAGCAGTTACACAGATTATTGTAGCTAATGTTGAGGACATTTGTCCACCCTTGCAGAATTCTAGCCCCGAAGGAAGAAACAAGCGGCGATCCATGCGGTAATCAACTGAACTGTATTTGCCAAGTCCTTCATACCTTACTGTTGCATACTTTGCTTACAAAGTGCTGACGTGCTGCAGTGTGAGGACGAAGGGTACGATGGTTGATATTCTTCTCCACCATATGTTGAGCAACGAACTTGATGGATCTCAAAACTCGGATTGATAACTCATCTTAATGGTACCAGATTGCTACTACCCTGCTTTTCTTTAGCTTAGACCACGACTTCCGTTATGAACACCTGTCTCATTTCTACTCTACAGCATATCCAAAGACTTCGATTGGTAGTACATATACCGTTTGTATAGCTTAAAAGTGACAACTGATACTGACGGATGCTTATTTATCTGCAATTTCAGTCAATATATATAAGCCCTACATTTTTTTTGTTTTGTTTTTATATACATATCTAGAGCCTTCTGATTTCTGATCGACGATATGGAGTATGCCGTATTGAATAGACAGTATTGATTGCATTAAGCAACTCGTATATGAAACAAAATAACAGTTCTGGAGCCAAAGGTGTCCAATCTTCTGCCCTCCCAAATTATTAATGACCTCTACATGCAATTATTATTATTTTTTTGAACTTTGGGGATTTTCATTACTCATATGCTAACATATCGTTAGCCACCATTACAGAAATGCTCTCAGGAAGAGAGTCCAAGTCAACAACATCTCCTTCACTACACGAATACCCCAACACGGCTAGCTCGTGGGCTACCCTATTACAAACTCTAGAAACAAAAACACACTTAAAATCGATAAAGTTTGACCTCATCATGAACTTTATCTCCTCTATAAGATGACCGCAGCTTGAATCATTGTATCTCGAAGAGTTGATCGCCAAGACTATCTCTTGAGCATCGGTCTCGATAATAATCCGGCCTATGCCCAGTGACACCGCCAACTGTATACCCTGAAGACAAGCAATAAGTTCGGCTTGAAATGCGTTTAGCAAATGGTTTACCTTCCCTCGTCCCGAACTTACTACATCCCCTTCATGGTCACGGATGACAGCCCCCCAACTACCATTTCCTACTTCCTGATGAAAAGAGCCGTCACAATTTAACTTCAGATAATCAAGTGTCGGCCTCTTCCAATGTGCTTGGTTCCCAACAGTCCTGCTTGCCTTATCTATCATTGTCGCCATATTTTCCTTTGCATATAACTCTATGCATGTAGTTATCACCCCCGGTGGTCTTCTCTTTCCCTCCTCTCGAATTCGGTTCCTTTCTGTCCAGGTATACCATAGTGTTATAACCATTAATAACTTCTTTAATTCAGTTGCCTTCAGGATCATCTCTACAACATCTCTCGGTGATCTCAGAGTAGACAATATTGCTCGCTCCTTTTCCATCCCCAGCAACAACCATATTTCGGATGCCAGACTACATTTGAAAAAGAGATGCCCCCCATCTTCTCCAAGATGATTACAGACAGGACATCTTACATCAATTTCCATACCTTTCCTATTCAGATTACACCGGAGGGGGTGGCTGTTATGCG